>JASVEL010011898.1:0-179944 GCA_032618575.1 Nicotiana noctiflora | reverse complement strand
CATGAGACGGATCTCCAATGTACTTCCGGAGCATAGACACATGGAATACTGGATGAACGCTGGATAAGCTGGGCGGCAAGGCCAACTCATATGCCACCTCTCCAACTCTCCTGAGTATCTCAAAAGGACCAATGTACCTGGGACTCAACTTCCCTTTCTTCCCGAACCTCATGACACCCTTCATAGGTGAAACCTTCAACAATACTCTATCACCAACCATGAAAGACAACTCTCGAACTCTACGGTCTGCATAACTCTTCTGGCGAGACTATGCTGTGCGAAGCCTCTCCTGGATCAACTTCGTTCTATCCAGAGCATCCTGAACTAACTTAGTCCCTCTCAATCTATCCTCACCAGGATCAAACCATCTCACGGGGGATCTACACCGTCTGCCATACAATGCCTCATACGGGGCCATCCGAATACTCGACCGATAACTGTTGTTTTAGGCAAACTCAGCAAGTGTCAAGAACTCATCCCACGAACCACCAAAGTCAATCACACAAGCTCACAACATATCCTCCAGAATCTGAATAGTGCGCTCATACTGCCCGTCTGTCCGGGGGTGAAATGTCGTGCTCAACTCAACCCGCGTACCCATCTCTCGCTGAAATGCTCTCCAAAACTGAGAAGTGAACTGAGTACCCCTGTCGGATATGATAGACACTGGGACTCTATGCAGCCGGACAATCTCCCGAATAAAGATCGCTGCCAACTGCTCCGATGAGTAGGTAGTACTAACTGGAATGAAGTGAGCCGACTTGGTCAGCCTATCCACAATCACCCAAACAGAATCAAACTTCCTCGCTGTCCGAGGGAGTCCAGTAACAAAGTCCATAGTGATCCTCTCCCATTTCCACTCAGGAATAACAATGCGCTGAAATACACCAGCGGGCCTCTGATGCTCGTACTTAACCTGCTGACAGTTGAGGCACCGTGTTACATGTCGGACAATGTCCATCTTCATTTTTCTCCACCAATAGTGCTGTTTCAAATCTTGATACATCTCCGCGGCTCCTAGATGGATAGAATACCGCGAGCTATGGGCCTCCTCTAGAATCAACTCACGAAGGCCATCAACATTGGGCACACATATCTGGCCCTGCATCCTTAATACGCCGTCACTATCAATGGTGACATCTCTAGCACCATCATGGTGAACTTTGTCCCTAAGGACAGCCAAATGTGGATCATCATACTGGCGCTCACGAATACGATCATATAGAGATGACCGAGATACAACACAAGCCAATACCCGGCTGGGCTCTGAAATATCTAACCTCACTAGCCGGTTGGCTAGCACCTGAATATCATAAGCAAATGACCTCTCCTCAGCTGGAATATATGCCAAGCTCCCCATACTGACGGCCTTCCGGCTCAAAGCATCGGCCACCATATTGGCCTAATTTGTTGTATTTCTACTGTATTTGATCAGATTCTACGCGTGCAGAGCTTGATTCTTATGGCAAGGGCATTTTGGAGTAGTCGTCGCACCGTATTGAGGTAAGTAATAGATGTGGGTGATGACCAGCGGGTTCGAAACCCCGGTATACCACTTTGTGACGTTGTATAGCGGCGAGACACGTACTCTCTTGCGAGTGCGGGGTCGATCGTGATTGGGGACTATGACTTAGTCCGACTTGTTGATACTGTATTATGATATTAGGCTATTCTTGAGCCGTGGAACCTCCTTCTCGGATGGTTGCATATTATATATTGTGATATTGGCCACTCTTGAGCCGAGGAACCCCCTTCTTGGGCGGTTGAGTATACATGTGGGCCGTGGGCCAGTTATTGGATCCCGCGAGGATCGTTATCATTGTCTATTCATATTGACATGTTAGTTACTACCAGTCCGTAGCTATTTTTGTTATCATGCTATTTCCAATCTTTGGAACTTGATATTACTGTTTTCCAACTGAAAATGATAAAAGTTGTTTTCAAATCTACTTTTGAGTCTGCGAGGCTGTATTTGCATATTAGCTGACTGGTAGTGGATCGGGCCACGCGCCGCAGCGGTATATATGTTGGATCGGACTGCACGCCGCAGTGATATTGTGCTTGGGTTGTAGGAGCCCCTCCGGAGTCTGAACCCCCACAGTGAGCACGGGTACCGAAATTGGATCGGGCTACACGCCGTAACGGTCATATCATGCATTGCATTGCATTTAGCTACATCTGATAGCTGTTATACTGTTTTGCTGGTACTTGTTGGTACAGGTACAGTTGATATTGATTATGGGATAGGGTATTTGATTACAACTTTACATAGTGCTTTATTGCGGATTTCTTATCTGCGTTGTCTTACCCTTGTTTATTACCACTGAGTCTGGCAGTACTCATTTTACTCCCTGCACCTTGTGTGCAGATCCAGGTACCTCTCAGCAGTGATCCGGTAGCTGTGCGAGGCGATATCTGTAGGATATTCGAGGTAGCTGCAGAGTCCGCAGGACCCGATATTCCTTCTTACTGTCTTTTGATTCTGCATTGATGTTTCTTTCCGTACTTGGTATCTTGTAAACCATTAAGCACTTATGTTCAGTAGAGGCTCATGACTCTTGACCCTGCGGTCTATGGGAGTTGGTATATTTTGGGACTTGGTTCCCCGTTTTCGATATATGTATCACTGTTGTTTCGTATTTTGATATGCTTAAATGGGATAAAGCGAGCTTCTAGCTCCGTCGTTGTTATTGATTGGTCTGGCTGGCCTAGCAATATGCTGGGCGCCATCACGAGTTCTAAAAAAGAAAAGAAAAACAACTGATTGGATAAAAGGAAGTGAGAAAATAACACAAAAATTAGAAAATGAAAAAGAAGATACTAATAAAATCGAATTAATTATTTTTTCAATAAATACAGTTAAAATAATTCAAGAAAAACTAGAACCATTGTATAGTGAAAACCCCTTACAAGGTTGGAAAAAACATAAAACAAAGGTAAAAATAGAGCTAATTGATGAAAATAGTATAATAACACAAAAACCCTTAAAATACAATTTCAAAGATTTAAATGAATTTAAAATACATATTGACGAATTACTAGAACAAGGTTATATACAAGAAAGTAATAATAAACATACAAGTCCAGCATTTATAGTAAATAAACATAGTGAACAAAAAAGAGGAAAAAGTAGAATGGTCATAGATTATAGAAACCTAAATGCAAAAACCAAAACATATAACTACCCAATACCAAACAAAATACTAAAAATAAGACAAATCCAAGGATATAACTATTTTAGTAAATTTGATTGTAAATCAGGATTTTACCACTTAAAGTTAGAAGAAGAATCCAAAAAATTAATAGCATTTACTGTACCCCAAGGATTTTATGAATGGAACGTATTACCTTTTGGATATAAAAATGCACCAGGTAGGTATCAACATTTTATGGATAACTATTTCAAACAACTAGAAAATTGCATAATATACATTGATGATATATTACTATATTCAAAAACACAAGATGAGCATATAAAATTATTAGAAAAATTTATGCATATTATAGAAATATCGGGAATAAGCTTAAGTAGAAAAAAGGCATAAATAATGAAAAATCAAATAGAATTTCTAGGAATAGAAATAGATAAAAGTGGAATTAAAATGCAAACTCATATAGTGCAAAAGATAATAAATTCAAATGAACAATTAGATACAAAAAAGAAACTATAATCATTTTTAGGATTAGTAAACCAAGTAAGAGAATATATACCAAAATTAGCAGAGACTTTAAAACCATTGCAGAAAAATTTAAAAAGGATATAGAGTATCACTTTAGTGAAGAAGATAAAAAACAAGTAAGAAAAGTTAAACAAATATGTAAAAATCTACCAAAACTATACTTCCCAGATGAAGATAAAAAATTTACATATATAGTAGAATCAGATGCAAGTGAAAAAAGCTATGGAGGAGTATTAAAATACAGGTATGATAAAGAAAAAATAGAACATCACTGTAGGTATTATTCAGAAACATTCACAAACCCGGAGATAAAATGGGAAATCAATAGAAAAGAATTATATGCAGTATATAAATATTTATTGGCATTTGAACCATATATTGTATATAATAAGTTTATTATAAGAACAGATAATACACAAGTAAAATGGTGGCTAACCAGGAAGATACAAGATTCAGTTACAACAAAGGAAATACGAAGGCTTGTATTGCATATACTGAATTATACATTTACAATTGAAGTAATTAGTACTAACAAAAATATGATTGCAGACTACCTATCAAGACAAAGCTACACAAACTGAAGAAATAGATACAACAAAAGATATAATCTCAATCCTTGAGAAATTATCCTCTCAAATGGATAATATGGGAACAAGAATACAAAAGCTAGAAGATGCCAAAAATCTAAGTCAACAGCATGACTCTAAAGATGCGGATATAAGTCAATCGGAAGACTATAAAATTCCAGAGCTACAAGGTGACGTTGGGAAACACCTTAAAACCCATAACATGTGTTTTGATACAGCTGCAGGAAGTTCATCTACAAAGAAAGGAGTTAGAAATACGAACATGAACAAAATATACAGGATATAAAGGCAAAAAACCCAATTAAATATGTACATCTAGGAGGAACAGAAATATTAATAAAAGCATGTTTTAGAGAAGGGATAGATACACCAATAGAAATTTATCTAGCAGATGATATGTAACGACCCGGCCTGTCGTTACTGGAATTTACCACCCCGTCATGTTGCAATTACATGTTTTATGCTTTTATATCAGTGTTAGAGCCTATCGGGTGAGTTAGGAGTGAATTGAATTGAAAAATGAAGCAAATAGCATGTTTGAAGGAAGTTTGAATATGGAAAGTCAACCTAGAGTTGACTATCGAGTTAGAGTGCTCGAAATCGGATTCTGATGATTCGACTAGTTTCGGGGGATCATTTATGACTTAGGAGAGCAATCGGAATTGAATTTGGAGGCTCGATGTAGAAATAGGCTTGAATTGGCTAAGGTTGAATTTTGGCAAAAACCGGATGGGAGGTGAGATTTTGATCCCGGGGTCGGAATGGAATTCCGACAATTCCTGTAGCTTCGTTATGGGATTTTGGATATGTCCGCAAAATTTCAGGACATTCGGACGTCGTTTGATCGGGTTTTGGATTTAATGTTAGTTTTGAAAGTTTTGAAGAAACTTATGCTTGAATCCGTGTGTAATTGGTAATTTTGATGTTTAGGATGGTGTTTTTATGATTGGAACAAGTTCGTATCGTGTTTTGGAGTTTGTTGGTGGTTTTCGTTGGGGTCCCGGGAGCCTCGGGATGAATTCGGGGGTCCAAACGGACCAATTTGTGCCAAAGGCACTGCTGTTTCTGCTGCAATTAGTGCAGAAGATTTTTGTGCTTCGCGATCGCGAAGCAATGTCTGCGATCGCGTAGGGTAAAGCTGGGAAGTTCTACGATCGCAAGGTTGAGACTGCGATCGCGTAGTATATCGAGATGAGGCTGGGAGATTGCTCTTCGCGATCGCAGGAGTAGTGATGCGATCGCGTGAGGTTGAGTGTTTGTGCATCGCGATCGCGGGTCGGTCGATGCGATCGCGTAGAAGGAAAATCAGACGGCTGGGAGCTAGTGCATCGCGAACGCGTTGTGGAGGTCGCGTTCGCGAAGGTCAATCCGGAGCTGGGCATCGCGAACGCGTGGCAATGAACGCGAACGCGTAGAAGAAAAGTCCCAGGCAGTGAATTAAAACCATAAACATTTCACATACGGGTTTCATTTCATAAACCCCCATTTTTGAGCCCTAGAGAGAAGAAATCACGGGAAAACGCTGGGAAATCATCGGGTATTCATCGGAGGTAAGTTTCTTGATTCAAAAATATCATTTTATGGTAGAATTAACATCAATCTTCATGCATTTGGGTAGAAATTGTGAAGGATTGTGGCCTAGATATTGAAAACAAAAATTTGGGTTTTGAAAGGCCAATCGAACTCCGATTTTGGTAAATTTTATATGTATGGACTCGTGGCGAGACGAGGGTTCTGGAAATATGAGTTTCGAAATTTTTCGAGATGTGGGCCCGGGGCTCGGGTTTTGCAAATTTCGTGATTTTTGATATTTTTCGAGTTCTTTCGATCGGGTTATGTTCCATTAGCCTATTTTGATATATTTGTGCTGATTTGTGCTAGTTTTGACGTGCGTGGATGCCGGTTCGAGGAGCTAAGGCGTCGCGGGCATGAGCTTTCGTCGGTTCGAGGTGGGTAATTCTTGTAAATGATGTCCCGAGGGTTAGTAAACCCCGGACTTGCACATCTTAGTGCTGTGTTGAGGTGACTTGCACGCCGAATAACGGGCGTGGGGTAGAGCACCATTGGGGATCGTGACTTGGTCCGTCCCGCGTAATAAATAATAACACCTAATTGTTAAAATGAATTGGACTAATTATCACGTTTGGGCTTCGTGCCAATTATTTGAATCCTTCAAGGATTGGTATCACAGTTTTGATAACACTGAGCATATTTTATTCTAAATTTAAGGTTTAAAATGGAATTATTGCTATTCAGCATTTTTATAAGGTTATGAAAAACTTGAACAAGGTCTTAATAATATTTTTGTTGTGAGCTAATATGATATTGTTGCCGTAGGGCTTTCTTGATTATTTGTTAGACTGATTGGGGCCGAGGGCCATATGTTAGGGCATGACATTCATGTGAGCATATGCATACACATGCATGGATCGGACTGCACGCCGCAGTGGTATATGGATCGGGCTGCGCGCCGCAGCAGGTGTGATATTGATATTGTGCTTGGGCTGTAGGAGCCCCTCCGGAGTCTGAACCCCCACAGTGAGCACGGGTACCCAAAAGGATCGGGCTACACGCCGTAGCGGTCATATGCATTGCATGGCATACATACATTGGTTTACGTGTACTACGTGGCATAACATTTTAGCACTCATACTTTATTGGCACATGTGCATTTGTTGCTTTATTGACCAGATCTCCTGGTATAAATTGTTAAGGAGTGCTGAGCCCGAGAGGCTGATTTGAGTGCTGACTTGCACCGCTTGAGATTCTCCCAGGTATTGGTATGTTATAATGAAAGAAAGTAGCTAAAAATTGAGATTTCTAAATAATCTACTCACATATGCCGAAAAGGAATAAAATGATAGTGTTTTGAAGTTTTATGATAGTTCTGTATTGTGTAGCAAGAGATAGTGCCTTGCGTGGTTTTCTTCCTTTCAGCATTATTTACTTTTATTACTGCTGAGTTGGAATTACTCACACCCGACTCCCTGCACCTTGTGTGCAGATCCAGGTACATCACAGTGGAGCTGATTCTATTGCGGGTCGGGAGTGCTTTTTGGACAGTCGAGGTAGCTGCCAGCGTTCGCAGGACCTGATTCTCCAGTTTGTCTATATTTTTGTTCCGATCATCCCACACTTGTGCACAGTTATATTCACTATTTACACTTTGAATATTCCGTAGAGGCTCATGACTCTTGACCCTTCGGTCTATGGGAGTTGGCACGTGTTGGGACTTGGTTCCCTGTTTTTAATATGTATCTATCACTCTTGAATTATTTCCGTATGCTTAAATTGGATAAAGTGAGCTTATGGCTCCGTGATTGTTGTTAATTGGTCAGGCTGGCCTAGCAGTGTGCTGGGCGCCATCACGACCGGATTTGGGGTCGTGACAAGTGCGTTATGTATTCGTACGGTGGAGTGTGGAACCAGGTATAGCGATTCATGTGTTACATATGTGTTGGAGGCTAGGAGTTCTCGTAATCCGCCTATGCAGTGGTTGTATATCGCGTGTATCGGCACCGTTTTGTGATTATTGGGAATCGGAAGCCCTAGTGGCTCTCTCTTAGCTTGATATGATGAATTTGGGTTATGATACCTTGTTTCAGACTGGTTGACATAAGTCAGGTTGTCTAGACTGATGTGATATGGACTATGATGGTATGGCACAAATTGCGTAGCAAAGTGCATCAGAGTATGCTCCAGCGGGGTAGTTGTACCTCAGGACCAGCAGACGGCTGGTGGGTGTTGCTTTGTCAGTTGGACCTTAGCGGCGGATGTCAGTGTAGAGGTATCTACCATTGATTCGGTTCCAGTATTGAGAAACGTTGTCAGATGCGTTTCATGTGGCCGAGCTTGAGGCTATATATATATATATGTTTGCTATAATGAGAAAATTCGACTCGATATGCATTTCCTTTTGTGAGATTTATGTGTGGATTGGGTGGCACGCCGCCACAGGTATGGTATCCGGATCGGGTGGCACGCCGCCACGGGTATGTCATTGGAGCGGGTTGCACGCCGCAACAGTATATTGTGAAAATATAGTTTGTTATAAGCTACATGGTATACAATACTTCCTCGCTTCTGAGGAAAAGACCGTTTTGAGTATCGCTTGGCGAGTGGCACATCGGTTGTGTCCTTTCGGGATTTAATAGCATACGTTAATTGTTTCACCGTGGGTGAGGTTGATTGCTTGGGTTCAAGACCTAGATATGTGCGTGGCTAACCATTTTAAGCTTAGTGGCTTGAGGTGCTTCATGAGTAATAACGTTTGGATAGAATCACGAATCGTGGCAAGGCCACGTGATGTTATGACCTCTCGAGGAGGATTCAGGTACTCTATTTTTATAATGCGAGACGCGATCTCAGTTCTATGTTATGATGACACAGAGGAATTGAATTGCAGCTCTTTTGCTGGAGACAGTTGTCATGAATTGAGCTGTCATGATTCGAGTGTGTGCCTACGTTTCTATTGGAGCCTATGTTGTGCTCGTCGTGGCTTAGGCCGGTGTTGAGGTGTTTATCACCAGTGCGGTGTGTTAAAATCGAAATGACCGTCATTAATGAATACGAGCATATTGGATCTTGGCTTGTTAGAAAGGTAAAAATCGAGGTTTGGCTCCGAAACCTATCGTGGTATGAGTTTTAAAAAGGGAAATAGATTCACGAATGGTTAACCTGAGAGATGGGTTCGGTATATCGCGTGCTTCAGCTGCCGTGGGCAGGATATGGAGGTGTTGGAATAAGACTCTATCTAATGAAAGAGGTTTCAGCTAGTATTTGGTTATTGTGGCATGTTGTTGTGATTAGAGACTATCGTCTCGAGTGATGGGGTTGCCGATACATCATATGATCTCACCCGGAGTAGTGAATATGGGTTATTGCAGTGGATTCGAGTGTATCCCGAGTATAGGCATGGGATTTGCATTTGGCATATGATTTCGGAAAGTGCAATGTGATTTATGGTTCAGATGGTCTGTGAAATTTTGACTATATGGTGTTTTCGGACTTATGTGAGATAGGGTGACGTATGATCGCCCGAATATATGCTTGGTAAGGTCATTCAGCTATGGGGTTGCTTCTAGTACAACTTTGAGTACGCTCGAGGACGAGCGATTGTTTAAGTTGGGGAGAATGTAACGACCCGGCCTATCGTTACGGGAATTTACCACCCCGTCATGTCGCAATTACATGTTTTATGCTTTTATATCAGTGTTAGAGCCTATCGGGTGAGTTAGGAGTGAATTGAATTGAAAAATTAAGCAAATAGCATGTTTGAAGGAAGCTTGAATATGGAAAGTCAACCTAGAGTTGACTATCGAGTTAGAGTGCTCGGAATCAGATTCTGATGATTCGACTAGTTTCGGGGGATCATTTATGACTTAGGAGAGCAATCGGAATTGAATTTGGAGGCCCGATGTAGAAATAGGCTTGAATTGGCTAAGGTTGAATTTTGGCAAAACCCGGATGGGAGGTGAGATTTTGATCCGGGGGTCGGAATGGAATTCCGACAATTCCTATAGCTTCGTTATGGGATTTTGGATATGTCCGCAAAATTTCAGGACATTCGGACGTCGTTTGATCGGGTTTTGGATTGAATGTTAGTTTTGAAAGTTTTGAAGAAACTTAGGCTTCAATCCGTGTGTAATTGGTAATTTTGATGTTTAGGATGGTGTTTTTATGATTGGAACAAGTTCGTATCGTGTTTTGGAGTATGTTGGTGGTTTTCGTTGGGGTCCCCGGGGCCTCGGGAGGATTTCCGACCATCAATCGGGCATTTTGAACTTGGAAAAGGCCTGCTGTAAATTGCAGGTTACTGCCCAGGCATTAAGCCTTCGCGTTCGCGTGGCATGGGCCGCATTCGCGAAGGCCAGGCGTATCAAAGCATCGTGTTCGCGAGCAGGGGTGTCGCGTTCGCGTAGGCCAAGATTCTTGAGCGTCGCGATCGCGTTCAGGATGTCGCGTTCGCATAGGTTTGTCAGGGTGTTCATCGCGTTCGCGTGAGGGTTATCGCGAACGCTTGGCAAGGAACGTGAACGCGTAGAAGAAAAGTCCCAGGCAGTGAATTAAAACCAGAAACATTTCACATACGGGTTTCATTTCATAAACCCCCATTTTTGAGCCCTAGAGAGAAGAAATCACGGGAAAACGCTGGGAAATCATCGGGTATTCATCGGAGGTAAGTTTCTTGATTCAAAAACATCATTTTATGGTAGAATTAACATCAATCTTCATGAATTTGGGTAGAAATTGTGAAGGATTGTGGCCTAGATATTGAAAACGAAAATTTGGGTTTTGAAAGGCCAATCGAACTCCGATTTTGGTAAATTTTATATGTATGGACTCGTGGCGAGACGAGGGTTCTGGAAATATGAGTTTCGAAATTTTTCGAGATGTGGGCCCGGGCTCGGGTTTTGCAAATTTCGTGATTTTTGATATTTTTCGAGTTCTTTCGATTGAGTTATGTTCCATTAGCCTATTTTGATATATTTGTGCTGATTTGTGCTAGTTTTGACGTGCGTGGATGCCGGTTCGAGGAGCTAAGGCATCGCGGGCATGAGCTTTCGTCGGTTCGAGGTGGGTAATTCTTGTAAATGATGTCCTGAGGGTTAGTAAACCCCGGACTTGCACATCTTAGTGCTGTGTTGAGGTGACTTGCACGCCGGATAACGGGCGTGGGTAGAGCACCATTGGGGATCGTGACTTGGTCCGTCCCGCGTAATAAATAATAACACCTAATTGTTAAAATGAATTGGACTAATTATCACGTTTGGGCTTCGTGCCAATTATTTGAATCCTTCAAGGATTGGTATCATTGTTTTGATAACACTGAGCATATTTTATTCTAAATTTAAGGTTTAAAATGGAATTATTGCTATTCAGCATTTTTATAAGGGTATGAAAAACTTGAACAAGGTCTTAATAATATTTTTGCTGTGAGCTAATATGATATTGATGCCGTAGGGCTTTCTTGATTATTTGTTAGACTGATTGGGGCCGAGGGCCATATGTTAGGGCATGACATTCATGTAAGCATATGCATACACATGCATGGATCGGACTGCACGCCGCAATGGTATATGGATCGGGCTGCGTGCCGCAGCAGGTGTGATATTGATATTGTGCTTGGGCTGTAGGAGCCCCTCCAGAGTCTGGACACCCCCAGTGAGCACGGTACCCAAAAGGATCGGGCTACACGCCGTAGCGGTCATATGCATTGCATGGCATACATACATTGGTTTACGTGTACTACGTGGCATAACATTTTAGCACTCATACTTTACTGGCACATGTGCATTTGTTGCTTTATTGACCGGATCTCCTGGTATAAATTGTTAAGGAGTGCTGAGCCCGAGAGGCTGATTTGAGTGCTGACTTGCACTGCTTGAGATTCTCCCAGGTATTGGTATGTTATAATGAAAGAAAGTAGCTAAAAATTGAGATTTCTAAATAATCTACTCACATATGCTAAAAAGGAATAAAATGATAGTGTTTTGAAGTTTTATGATAGTTCCGTATTGTGTAGCAAGAGATAGTGCCTTGCGTGGTTTTCTTCCCTTCAGCATTATTTACTTTTATTACCGCTGAGTTGGAAGTACTCACACCCGACTCCCTGTACCTTGTGTGCAGATCCAGGTACATTACAGCAGAGCTGATTCCATTGCGGCTCGGGAGTGCTTTTGGACAGTCGAGGTAGCTGCCAGCGTTCGCAGGACCTGATTCTCCAGTTTGTCTATATTTTGTTCCGATCATCCCACACTTGTGCACAGTTATATTCACTATTTACACTTGTATATTCCGTAGAGGCTCATGACTCTTGACCCTTCGGTCTATGGGAGTTGGCACGTGTTGGGACTTGGTTCCCTGTTTTTAATATGTATCTATCACCGTTGAATTATTTCCGTATGCTTAAATTGGATAAAGTGAGCTTATGGCTCCGTGATTGTTGTTAATTGGTCAGGCTGGCCTAGCAGTGTGCTGGGCGCCATCACGACCGGATTTGACCTAGTAGATGATAGAATTATACAACCTATAGAAAAAAGCATAATAAGTGCAGTACGAGGAAATTTGATATACCAAAAATTTAAATTCATAATTAGTGCTAACTATTCAATAGCGATAAATAATAAAAATATAGATAAATCACTTGTATTATACTGGAAAATGTCAGGAATAGAATTAACCCCAGGTAGTAAGATATTTACAGCAAGATGTAAAAATCTATATATATTAACAACCAAACATAAGATAATGGCAAGAAATAAAATAAACAAAATAAAGATAGAAAATCCTTTTGAAAGAATAGTTACGATTATAGATAACAATGAATATAGTTATAATGAATTAGACATAGAAGAAGATTTAGACATAGTAAAAGAAAGATTAAGCACATCAAAAAGATAAAGTTTTGAAGTAGGACAAACATCATCAAATAAAACAAGCATATCAGATAAGGTAGGGTATAAAATACCTAAACTTATAGAGCAATTACCAGGAGAAATAAAACATCATCATTATTACATAACAGGAGTAATGAATGGAAGAAAATACTTAATACTAATAAATACAGGACAAGAAGAAAATTATATAACAAGAGAATTAATCACAGAAGATGAGATACTAACTAATGAAAAATTATACCCCGAATTACCTAAAGGAATGATAACTAGTGAAGAAATAGCGGAAAAAGAAATAATTATAGGAGGAATAATTATGATAATAAGATTTAAAATATATCAGAGAGATAAAAATATTATATTAGGAATAAAATGGCTAGAAAAAGTTAAACCATACAACTTAGATAATGAACAACTAATCATACATTATGAAAATAAGAGAGTAACAATAAAAAGAACTATATTATAAATATAAAAATACATATACTAGTAAAAATAATAGTGGAAGGATACTACAATAGATACTACACACCTATGATAGACACGGGATCAGAAGTAAATTTATGTAGATATAATTGCCTACCAGAAGAGAAATGGGAAAAACATAGAACACCCTTACCAGTAACAGGATTTAACAACTAAGGAAGCATAATTACACACAAATCAAAAAATATAAAAATACAAATATGGGATAAAATACTTACTATAGAAGAAATATATAATTTTGAATTACCCACAAGAGATATTTTACTAGGAATACCATTCTTAGATAAACTATATCCACACGTAATAACTAAAACACATTGGTGGTTTACAACACCATGCAAACAAAAAATAGGAGCAAAAAGAGTGCTAAAAAAGAAAAGAAAAACAACTGATTGGACAAAAGGAAGTGAGAAAATAACACAAAAATTAGAAAATGAAAAAGAAGATACTAATAAAATAGAATTAATTATTTTTTCAATAAATACAGTTAAAATAATTCAAGAAAAACTAGAACCATTGTATAGTGAAAACCCCTTACAAGGTTGGGAAAAACATAAAACAAAGGTAAACATTGAGCTAATTGATGAAAATAGTATAATAACACAAAAACCCTTAAAATACAATTTCAAAGATTTAAATGAATTTAAAATACATATTGACGAATTACTAGAACAAGGTTATATACAAGAAAGTAATAGTAAACATACAAGTCCAGCATTTATAGTAAATAAACATAGTGAACAAATAAGAGGAAAAAGTAAAATGGTCATAGATTATAGAAACCTAAATGCGAAAACCAAAACATATAACTACCCAATACCAAACAAAATACTAAAAATAAGACAAATCCAAGGATATAACTATTTTAGTAAATTTGATTGTAAATCAGGATTTTACCACTTAACGTTAGAAGAAGAATCCAAAAAATTAACAGCATTTACTGTACCCCAAGGATTTTATGAATGGAACGTATTACCTTTTGGATATAAAAATGCACCAGGTAGGTATCAACATTTTATGGATAACTATTTCAAACAACTAGAAAATTGCATAATATACATTGATGATATATTATTATATTCAAAAACACAAGATGAGCATATAAAATTATTAGAAAAATTTATACATATTATAGAAATATCGGGAATAAGCTTAAGTAGAAAAAAGACAGAAATAATGAAAAATCAAATAGAATTTCTAGGAATAGAAATAGATAAAAGTGGAATTAAAATGCAAACTCATATAGTACAAAAGATAATAAATTCAAATGAACAATTAGATACAAAAAAGAAACTACAATCATTTTTAGGATTAGTAAACCAAGTAAGAGAATATATACCAAAATTAGCAGAGACTTTAAAACCATTGCAGAAAAATTTAAAAAAGGATATAGAGTATCACTTTAGTGAAGAAGATAAAAAAATAGTAAGAAAAGTTAAACAAATATGTAAAAATCTACCAAAATTATACTTCCCAGATGAAGATAAAAAATTTACATATATAGTAGAATCAGACACAAGTGAAAAAAGCTATGGAGGAGTATTAAAATACAGGTATGATAAAGAAAAAATAGAACATCACTGTAGGTATTATTCAAGAACATTCACAAACCCGGAGATAAAATGGGAAATCAATAGAAAAGAATTATATGCAGTATATAAATATTTATTGGCATTTGATGACGGCACCCAGTCCCCACGACTAGGTAAGCCTAACACATTGCGGAAAATACACGTTTATGAACTTTAAACAAGAAATAGCGGAAGATAATATAAATAGGAATGTAATCCGTGCCGCTTGGCACATACACTCGTCAAACACACTGTGTAAAAATACCACCAAGACCCGGAATCCCACGGGCAACATAGACTAAAAGAGGATATACAACTGAGGCTCTATGTATAAAGAGTATCTAACAACGAAGTGAAAGAAAGATATCTACTAGTACTAATAGAATAGAAGGAAGGCCTCCGGATCCGCAGACGTAGCAGATCATACCTCGAGGTCTCCCAAAACGCTGCTGAATCCTGATATGAGTCTAATTTGATGTACCTGGATCTGCACAACAAAAGTGCCAAGCCTAACCTCGATGTAGTATGAGTACACCAAGGCGGTACTCAGTAAGTGTCAAGCCTAACCTCGATGGAGTAGTGACGAGGAAGGTCGGGTCCCTACCGAGAAATAATAACATAACGATAATAATAATATCGAGCAGTTAGAATAAGAATAAGACTGAAATAACAGCAAGAAAGTAAATACTGCAACCGTCTACAATTAACTAACAACAAGTAACAAACTCAATTAATAAGTCCGGGACCTGTGGGAATTGAACCCACAGTCCCATTAACAGTACCCCTGGGTCTCCGGGAATCGAACCCGCAGCCCATGTCTCAATGGATCTCAGGAACTCAGGATCTCCGGGAATCGAACCCGTAGTCCCTACAAATAACTCAGGATCTTGGGAATCGAACCCGCAGTCCCTACAAATAACTCAGGATCTCGGGAATCAAACCCACAGTCCCTACAAATAACTCAGGATCTCGGGAATCGAACCCGCAGTCCCTACCAATAATATATCAATAAACTTCGGGTCTCCGGGAATCGAACCCGCATCCCTTGGATCTCCGGGAATTGAACCCGCAGTCCACAAACAATAGCAAATAAAGAAAACGCTCACAGAAAACATAATATGCTTAACTACAACTTGAACGAGGACTAGTGCCAACAATTATCAAGAAGTTCAAGTAGGACAATTAGGCAATTAGACAGATAAATCCTCCCAAATCATGCTTCCCTAACGAATACCAGGTAAATGTCACAATTTAATAAATTAAGAACAGGAATATCACGAATTGAACAATTCAAGTAAAGTGAGTTACAACAACCAGCGCGCATGTACACGCCCGTCACCTCGCGTACAAGGCATTTAAACTATCACATAATATCCTAGGGGTAAAGGTTCCCCCACACGAGGTTAGACAAGCCACTTACCTCGACTCCGGTACAAAACCGCTAAGAGACAACTCTCTTGCCGTGAATGTCGGCCTCCACAGGTGTAGTATCTGATAAAAAAATCAATAGAATCACATCAAAATAGGCCAATTGGGCATTACCCAATCAAGACAACTCAAAATACACCAAAACCCACAAGTTGCCAAAACCCGACTTTCGGTACGCTTATCGAAAAATCACGAAAATTATATATTCGGGTTCCTTATCTCAATACGAGTCCGTGCATATAAAATTTATCAAAATCGGACTCCGTTTGCCCATTCAAATCAAAGGTTTTCTAAAATATAGGCCTAGGGCTCAAACCCACCTTTAATCTTCCATTTTCAGTGAAATAATCACGGATTTCATGATAAACCAATGAATTAAGGTCAAGAAACTTACCCCCGATGATTTCCCGATGATATCCCAGCGTTTCCCCTTCAATTTCCTCTCTTGGAGCTCAACAATGGCGGTTTTGGTGTGTTAGGCCGCGACTGAAATGTTCTGGACTTAAAGTCACTGCCAGGCCAGTTTACTCTACGCGATCGCAGCACTGGGATTGCGATCGCGATGCACAAAATATGGGCAGCCTATTTTTCCTCAACGCGATCGCGTGATCCTGGAAGCGATCGCAGTGAACAACTCAGCGACCCTACGCGATCGCAATGACATGAATGCGATCGCGAAGAACAAACTCGTCCGGCTCCCCAAACTACCCTACGCGATCGCATACTACCTCACGCGATCGCGATGCTTACTCTCCCAGATTTACGCGATCGCATGCTTTACTTCACGATCGCAGAGCTCAGGGTTTTTCCCTTACGCGATCGCATGGCCATCTCCGCGATCGCGGAGAGCAAAATTGCTCTGCAATTATTGCAGCAGAACAGCAGTGCCTTTTGGCACAAATTGGTCCGTTTGGACCCCCGAATTCATCCCGAGGCTCCCGGACCCCAACGAAAACCACCAACATACTCCAAAACACGATACGAACTCATTCCAATCATAAAAACACGTCTAACAACATCAAAACCCATAATTCACATCGAATTCAAGCCTAAATTTCTTAAAACTTTCCGAATTGCACATTCGATCTAAAAGCCGACCAAACGACGTCCGAATGACCTGAAAATTTGCGGACATATCCAAAATCACATAACGAAGCTACAGAAATTGTCGGAAATCCATTCCGACCCCCGGATCAAAATCTCACCTATTGTTCGGATTCGCCAAAATTTCAAACTTCAGCATTTCAAGCCTAATTGAGCTACGGACCTCCAAAATACATTCCGAACGCTCTCCCAACCCCGAAATCACCTAACGGAGCTAATGGAACCATCGGATTTCCGTTCCGAGATCGTCTTAACACTGTTCTGGTTACGGGCCATTTTCTAACCTTAAAGCTCTCATTTAGGGACTAAGTGTCCCAAACTACTCCAAATATCAGAACCGACTCTCCCAGCAAACCACAATAGCAGAAATGAACTTAGGGGAACAGTTAAATTGGGGATTGGGGCGTAATTTTCTAAAACGACCGGCCACGTCGTTACATCTTCCCACCCTTAAAAGATTCGTTCGTCCTCGAACGAGCATAGAAAACATACCCGGAGTAGTGAAAAGATGAGGGTACTGGCTGCGCATATCCTGCTCGGTCTCCCAAGTCGCCTCCTCGACCGGCTGGCCCCGCCACTGAACCTTTACCGAAGCGATGTTCTTTGACCTTAGCTTTCTGACCTGCCTGTCTAGAATGGCTACCGGCTCCTCAACATAAGACAGATCCTTGTCTAGCCGAACAGAAGTAAAATCCAACACATGCGACGGGTCACCATGGTATCTCCGGAGCATGGAGACATGAAATACGGGGTGAACTCCGGCTAGGCTGGGAGGTAAGGCCAACTCATAAGCAACCTCCCCAACACGCCTCAAAATCTCAAAAGGGCCAATAAATATAGGACTCAGTTTCCCCTTCTTCCCAAACTTCATAACGCCCTTCATGGGCAAGACTCGAAGCAGAACCCGCTCGCCAACCATAAATGCCACATTGCAGACATTCTTGTCCGTATAACTCTTCTATCTAGACTGCCGTCCTCAAACATGACTGCATAATCTTGCTGGATCCTTACCTTGCAACACAAAATCCACAGGACCACGATAATATTTTATGATCAAATTAGCCAAAATTTCAACGAATCAGATGCTCCCATTGCACCTCACGATCTACATAGGTCTCGCTCTAACTTTTTCAATACCGACACGACGGAAGAGATGTGCCGATATCCATAACCAACTACTGGATCAACAATTCATTGGGTCTATGCTCCTGACAAGATCCATTACCTTGTTCTAAACCAGAGGATGATCCTTTCCTCTATAATATACCTCATGTAATCAGTTTGAACTGATCCCAAATCTCATAATCTCATCTCACCCCGTACGAACTGACCAGGCGATAAGCCACATCAGACATAATCAAAACTCCCACAAGATGACACAATGTGCTAGTAATCCATTAATTCGTACATGATACAAATGGAAAGAGAACACTAAAGAGAACTATTCAATTCTCACACTAACATGGACTTCCTCAGAAAAATAGGAAACAAAACACATAAGAGCAATTATGGACACTGAAATAAACATCACATTATTGCGGCGTGCAACCCGATCCCAACAAGTATACCCATGGCGGCGTGCCACCCGATCCCAACAATATAACCATGGCGGCGTGCCACCCGATCCCAACAATATAAACTCACACAAGGAGTCATATGTCGAGCTGAATAGCTTGTCACATCAAAATACTGAATATCGATCATAAGCACACTAAGGTGCATGATATCAGACTCAATGAGAACATATAGCGCTATAGGCTATAAACTCAAGCACAACTGAGGTGCGATATAAGATCTGAGTCTCAAGAGCCCTCATGCTCATATAACATCACCGCTGAGCGAAACCCCAACGCATGAGGAACTTACCAAGCCGTCTCACACTCATATGGCGCAATATATCTTTACATGAATTAACTAACCGCGAAATAAGACCGCGACTATCCCTCCATAAAGGGCGCATTGCTGGAAGAAACATAACCGGCCTGACGCAAGGCTCACTTCCACATTTAAATCTATCCACCGACCTTAAGTCTATCCTTCAAAACCCATAACTCACATCGAATTCAAGCCTAAATTTCTTAAAACTTTCCGAATTGCACATTCGATCTAAAACCCGACCAAACGACGTCCGAATGACCTGAAAATTTGCTGACATATCCAAAATCACATAACGAAGCTACAGAAAATGTCAGAATTCCATTCCGACCCCCGGATCAAAATCTCACCTATCGTTCGGATTCGCCAAAATTTCAAACTTCGGCATTTCAAGCCTAATTGAGCTACGGACCTCCAAAATACATTACGAACGCGCTCCCAACCCCGAAATCACCTAACGGAGTTAATGGAACCATCGGATTTCCGTTCGGAGATCGTCTTAACACTGTTCCGGTTACGGACCATTTTATAACCTTAAAGCTCTCATTTAGGGACTAAGTGTCCCAAAATACTCCAAATTTCAGAACCGACTCTCCCAGCAAACCACAATAGCAGAAAAGAACTTAGGGGAACAGTTAAATTGGGGATTGGGGCGTAATTTTCTAAAACGACCGGCCGGGTCGTTACATCTTCCCACCCTTAAAAGATTCGTTCGTCCTCGAACGAGCATAGAAAACATACCTGGAGTAGTGAAAAGATGAGGGTATTGGCTGCGCATATCCTGCTCGGTCTCCCAAGTCGCCTCCTCGACCGGCTGGCCCCGCCACTGAACCTTTACCGAAGCGATGTTCTTTGACCTTAGCTTTCTGACCTGCCTGTCTAGAATGGCTACCGGCTCCTCAACATAAGACAGATCCTTGTCTAGCTGAACAGAAGTGAAATCCAACACATGCGACGGGTCACCATGGTATCTCCGGAGCATGAAGACATGAAATACGGGGTAAACTCCGGCTAAACTAGGAGGTAAGGCCAACTCATAAGCAACCTCCCCAACTCGCCTCAAAATCTCAAAAGGGCCAATAAATATAGGACTCAGCTGAGCACATTAGCCTGATATAATCTGAAGATATTCCCTCTTGTTCAAACAGTTAAGTCTTAGAGCCTAATTCCAACATCCGTAATTCTGTGTCAGGCTTGTTTTCATCAAGAGATCACTCAATATTCCTCAAACGCCGTCCTCAAACATGACTGCATAATCTTGCTGGATCCTTACCTTGCAACACAAAATCCACAGGACCACGATAATATTTTATGATCAAATTAGCCAAAATTTCAACGAATCAGATGCTCCCATTGCACCTCACGATCTACATAGGTCTCGCTCTAACTTTTTCAATACCGACACGACGGAAGAGATGTGCCGATATCCATAACCAACTACTGGATCAACAATTCATTGGGTCTATGCTCCTGACAAGATCCATTACCTTGTCCTAAACCAGAGGATGATCCTTTCCTCTATAATATACCTTATATAATCAGTTTGAACTAATCCCAAATCTCATAATCTCATCTCACCCCGTACGAACTGATCAGGCGATAAGCCACATCAGACATAATCAAAACTCCCACAAGATAACATAATGTGCTAGTAATCCACTAATTCGTACGTGATACAAAAGGAAGGAGAACACTAAAGTGAACTATTCAACTCTCACACTAACATGGACTTCCTCAGAAAAATAGGAAACAGAACACATAAGAGCAATTATGGACACTGAAATAAACATCACATTGTTGCGGCGTGCAACCCGATCCCAACAGTATACCCATGGCGGCGTGCCACCCGATCCAAAAAATATAACCATGGCGGTGTGCCACCCGATCCCAACAATATAAACTCACACAAGGAGTCATATGTCGAGCTGAATAGCTTGTCACATCGAAATACAGAATATCAATCATAAGCACACTAAGGTGCATGATATCAGACTCAATGAGAACATATAGCGCTATAGGCTATGAACTCAAGCACAACTGAGGTGCGATATAAGATCTGAGTCTCAAGAGCCCTCATGCTCATATAATATCACCGTTGAGCTAAACCCCAACGCATGAGGAACTTACCAAGCCGTCTCACACTCATATGACGCAATATATCTTTACATGAATTAACTAACCGCGAAATAAGACCGTGACTATCCCTCCATAAAGGGCGCATTGCTGGAAAAAACATAACCGGCCTGACGCAAGGCTCACTTCCACATTTAAATCTATTCACCGACCTTAAGTCTATCTAACAACATCAAAACCCATAATTCACATTGAATTCAAGCCTAAATTTCTTAAAACTTTCCGAATTGCACATTCGATCTAAAACCCGACCAAACGACGTCCGATTGACCTGAACATTTGCGGACATATCCAAAATCACATAACGAAGCTACAGAAATTGTCGGAATTCCATTCCGACCTCCGGATCAAAATCTCACCTATCGTTCGGATTCGCCAAAATTTCAAACTTCGGCATTTCAAGTCTAATTGAGCTACGGACCTCCAAAATACATTCCGAACGCGCTCCCAACCCCAAAATCACCTAACGGAGCTAATGGATCCATCGGATTTCCGTTCCGAGAACGTCTTAACACTGTTCTGGTTACGGACCATTTTATAACCATAAAGCTCTCATTTAGGGACTAAGTGTCCCAAAATACTCCAAATTTCAGAACCGACTCTCCCAGCAAACCACAATAGCAGAAATGAACTTATGGGAACAGTTAAATTGGGGATTAGGGCGTAATTTTCTAAAACGACCGGCCGGGTCGTTACATCTTCCCACCCTTAAAAGATTCGTTCGTCCTCGAACGAGCATAGAAAACATACCCGGAGTAGTGAAAAGATGAGGGTACTGGCTGCGCATATCCTGCTCGGTCTCCCAAGTCGCCTCCTCGACCGGCTGGCCCCGCCACTGAACCTTTACCGAAGCGATGTTCTTTGACCTTAGCTTTCTGACTTGCCTGTCTAGAATGGCTTCTGGCTCCTCAACATAAGACAGATCCTTGTCTAGCTGAACAGAAGTGAAATCCAACACATGCGACGGGTCACCATGGTATCTCCGGAGCATGAAGACATGAAATACGGGGTGAACTCCGGCTAAACTAGGAGGTAAGGCCAACTCATAAGCAACCTCCCCAACACGCCTCAAAATCTCAAAAGGGCCAATAAATATAGGACTCAGCTGAGCACATTAGCCTGATATAATCTGAAGATAGTCCCTCTTGTTCAAACAGTTAAGTCTTAGAGCCTAATTCCAACATCCGCAATTCTGTGTCAGGCTTGTTTTCATCAAGAGATCACTCAATATTCCTCAAACGCCGTCTTCAAACATGACTGCATAATCTTGCTGGATCCTTACCTTGCAACACAAAATCCACAAGACCACGATAATATTTTATGATCAAATTAGCCAAAAATTCAACGAATCAGATGCTCCCATTGCACCTCACGATCTACATAGGTCTCGCTCTAACTTTTTCAATACTGACACGACGGAAGAGATGTGCCGATATCCATAACCAACTACTGGATCAACAATTCATTGGGTCTATACTCCTGACAAGATCCATTACTTTGTCCTAAACCAGAGGATGATCCTTTCCTCTATAATATACCTTATATAATCAGTTTGAACTAATCCCAAATCTCATAATCTCATCTCACCCCGTACGAACTGATCAGGCGATAAGCCACATCAGACATAATCAAAACTCCCACAAGATAACATAATGTGCTAGTAATCCACTAATTCGTACGTGATACAAAAGGAAGGAGAACACTAAAGTGAACTATTCAACTCTCACACTAACATGGACTTCCTCAGAAAAATAGGAAACATAACACATAAGAGCAATTATGGACACTGAAATAAACATCACATTGTTGCGGCGTGCAACCCGATCCCAACAGTATACCCATGGCGGCGTACCACCCGATCCCAAAAATATAACCATGGCGGTGTGCCACCCGATCCCAACAATATAAACTCACACAAGGAGTCATATGTCGAGCTGAATAGCTTGTCACATCAAAATACTGAATATCGATCATAAGCACACTAAGGTGCATGATATCAGACTCAATGAGAACATATAGCGCTATAGGCTATAAACTCAAGCACAACTGAGGTGCGATATAAGATCTGAGTCTCAAGAGCCCTCATGCTCATATAACATCACCGTTGAGCGAAACCCCAACAATGAGGAACTTACCAAGCCGTCTCACACTCATATGGCGCAATATATCTTTACATGAATTAACTAACCGCGAAATAAGAACGCGACTATCCCTCCATAAAGGGCGCATTGCTAGAAAAAACATAACCGGCCTGACGCAAGGCTCACTTCCACATTTAAATCTATCCACTGACCTTAAGTCTATCTAACAACATCAAAACCCATAATTCACATCGAATTCAAGCCTAAATTTCTTAAAGCTTTCCGAATTGCACATTTGATCTACAACCCGACCAAACGACGTCCGAATGACCTGAAAATTTGCGGACATATCCAAAATCACATAACGAAGCTACAGAAATTGTCGGAATTCCATTCCGACCCCCGGATCAAAATCTCACCTATCGTTCGTATTCGCCAAAATTTCAAACTTCGGCATTTCAAGCCTAATTGAGCTACGGACCTCCAAAATACATTACGAACGCGTTCCCAACCCTGAAATCACCTAACGGAGCTAATGGAACTATCGGATTTCCGTTCGGAGATCGTCTTAACACTGTTCTGGTTACGGACCATTTAATAACCTTAAAGCTCTCATTTAGGGACTAAGTGTCCCAAAATACTCCAAATTTCAGAACCGACTCTCCCAGCAAACCACAATAGCAGAAATGAACTTATGAGAACAGTTAAATTGGGGATTGGGGCGTAATTTTCTAAAACGACCGGCCGGGTCGTTACATCTTCCCACCCTTAAAAGATTCGTTCGTCCTCGAACGAGCATAGAAAACATACCTGGAGTAGTGAAAAGATGAGGGTACTGGCTGCGCATATCCTGCTCAGTCTCCCAAGTCGCCTCCTCGACCGGCTGGCCTCGCCACTGAACCTTCACCGAAGCGATGTTCTTTGACCTTAGCTTTCCGACCTGCCTGTCTAGAATGGCTACTGGCTCCTCAACATAAGACAGGATCCTTGTCTAGCTGAACAGAAGTGAAATCCAACACATGCGACGGGTCACCATGGTATCTCCGGAGCATGAAGACATGAAATACGGGGTGAACTCCGGCTAAACTAGGAGGTAAGGCCAACTCATAAGCAACCTCCCCAACACGCCTCAAAATCTCAAAAGGGCCAATAAATATAGGACTCAGCTGAGCACATTAGCCTGATATAATCTGAAGATAGTCCCTCTTGTTCAAACAGTTAAGTCTTAGAGCCTAATTCCAACATCCGTAATTTTGTGTCACGCTTGTTTTCATCAAGAGATCACTCAATATTCCTCAAACGCCATCCTCAAACATGACTGCATAACCTTGCTGGATTCTTACCTTGCAACACAAAATCCACAGGACCACGATAATATTTTATGATCAAATTAGCCAAAAATTCAACGAATCGGATGCTCCCATTGCACCTCACGATCTACATAGGTCTCGTTCCAACTTTTACAATACTGACACGACGGAAGAGATGTGCCGATATCCTTAACCAACTACTGGATCAATAATTCATTGGGTCTATACTCCTGACAAGATCCATTACCTTGTCCTAAACTAGAGGATGATCCTTTCCTCTATAATATACCTCATATAATCAGTTTGAACTGATCCCAAATCTCATAATCGCATCTCACCCCGTACGAACTGATCAGGTGATAAGCCACATCAGACATACTCAAAACTCCCACAAGATAACATAATGTGCTAGTAATCCACTAATTCATACGTGATACAAAAGGAAGGAGAACACTAAAGTGAACTATTCAACTCTCACACTAACATGGACTTCCTCAGAAAAATAGGAAACAGAACACATAAGAGCAATTATGGACACTAAAATAAATATCACATTGTTGCGGCGTACAACCCGATCCCAACAGTATACCCATGGCGGCGTGCCACCCGATCCCAAAAATATAACCATGGCGGCATGCCACCCGATCCCAACAATATAAACTCACACAAGGAGTCATATGTCGAGCTGAATAGCTTGTCACATCAAAATACTGAATATCGATCATAAGCACACTAAGGTGCATGATATCAGACTCAATGAAAACATATAGCGCTATAGGCTATGAACTCAAGCACAACTGAGGTGCGATATAAGATCTGAGTCTCAAGAGCCCTCATGCTCATATAACATCACCGCTGAGCGAAACCCCAACGCATGAGGAACTTACCAAGCCGTCTCACACTCATATGGCGCAATATATCTTTACATGAATTAACTAACCGCGAAATAAGACCGCGACTATCCCTCCATAAAGGGCGCATTGCTGGAAGAAACATAACCGGCCTGACGCAAGGCTCACTTCCACATTTAAATCTATCCACCGACCTTAAGTCTATCCTGGTCGTGCCAAGCTAAGTCAATAGTATTTCACAGGTCTATAACCCAATAAGCAGAGTTCCTTCCGGGCATAAATTCTCAAATGGATGATATCACCAAAATCCTCATACTGGTTTAAATTTCTAACCAATCAAGTGACTACATGTCACAGCTATACAATCTTCTTTTGGGGCAAGCTCCCACCATCTTCTGAATAATTAAACGGGCCTGCACATTCAACCCACCGGCTGCACTAACACTAAAAAGCGATCAGGAGTCCCTAATCGGAATGCAAAGCCTTTCTCACAGAACACCGATCTCAAATGATACTAATGTTAATACCCATCTTACTCAAAACACTGAAACTCCTTTCCTGCTCATCCGAGCTCTTTATATGTAATGACCCGACCGGTCGTTTTTAGAATTTACGCCTCGATCCCCCGTTAACTGCTTCCCATAAGTTCATTTCTGCTATTTTGGTTTGCCGAGATGTTCGGTGTTAGGATTCAGAGTGTTTTAGGACACTTAGTTCCTAGATGGGAGCTTAAGAGTTGAAAGATGGTCCGTATTTGGAACAGTGTGAAAACGACCTCGGAATGGAAATCTGATGGTTCTGTTAGCTCTGTTAGGTGATTTTGGGGTTGGGAGTGTGTTTGGAATGAATTTTGGGGGTTCGTAGCTTATTTAGGCTTGAAATGCCGAAGTTTGAATTTTGAAAGTTTATGGTCCGATAGTGAGATTTTGATTCCGAGGGTTGGAATTTAATTCTGAAAGTTTCTGTAGCTCCGTTATGTCATTTTGGACTTGTCTACAAAATTTGGCGTCATTCCAAGTTGAAATGATAAGGTTTCGGCATGAGGTTAATTATTTGAAGATTTGGAAGTTCATAAGCTTGATTTTGATTCAATTCATTGTTTCGGTATTGTGTTATATGATTTGAAGCTTTGAGCGAGTCCGTGTTAGGTTATATGACTTGTGTGTGTGATTAGATGGGGTCCCGGGAGTCTCGGATGAGTTTCGGATAGGTTTAGGCTATGTTGCGCTTGTTTTGGATACTTTGTCATCGTTTCTTCAAGCAAAAATGATATCATATTAAGCAAATGATATCCAAATTTAGTTTTGTTTGAACCTTTAGATATGTATCGATATTTTGGAGCCATAGGAAAAAGAATCATCGAGTTTGGACATCGTATGAGGAAGTTATGCTCATTTTCGTGTCAGGAAAAATTGCTGGTTTCTGCTATGTTCGCAAATGCGAACTTTTTGTCGCATTTGCGATGCCCAGTTCGCAAATGCAAACTTTTTGTCGCAAATGCGACCTCTGCCAGCCTTTTTTTGTTCGCAATATCTAAGGGTTCGCAATTGCGAACCCTGGGTCGCAAATGCGACATCTGAGGCCTGTTAAGTGAGGTTTTTGACGGGATTTTCACCCATTTTTCAATTTTCTCAAAACCTAAACCTCCATAGGCGATTTTCCAAAGACCCAAACTTCTGCAAATCATTGGGTAAGTGTCTCTAATCATTTTCCAACTATATTTTGTGATTATATCTTAGATTTAGCATCAAATTCATGAGAATCTAAAGGAAAATTTGGGGAAAATTATGAAATCTTTCAAAAATGCAAAATGATGATTTGAATGACCAAATGGTATCGTAATTAGATAATTTTTGTATGGGTGATCTCATAGCGGAATGGGTGTTCAGTTTTTGTAATTTTTTTTGGGTTCCGAGGTGTGGGCCCGAGGACTTGACTTTTGTTGACTTTTTGCAAATTGTGTAAGAATCATAGTTTTGTTAATTGAAATTGTTTTCTCTTGCATTGTTTGATGTATTCAAGTTATTTTTGGCTAGATTGAGCCAAGCATTGATGAATTGGTAAAGGAAAAGCTAAATTGAGTATTGAATTGGCCGGATTGAGGTAAGTATCTTGCCTAACCTTGTGTGGGGGACCTCCCCTTAGGATTTGAGTCTTCTCTATTGATTGTAGTCCGTGTACGCGAGGTGACGAGTGCGTGCTCGGATTTAATTGGGGTAAATTGTGCCTTTTAGGTTCTTAGACTTGTGGAATTCACCGAGTAGGAAGATAATATTGATACGATTAAGTCCCATGTTATTAGTTTCACCTCTACATGTCTTGATTGATATTTGTTGCTCTTCTTGATTTGTTTCTGCTGTTAAATGGGCTTTTACGTGTTTAAACTAAAGACAAGTACCCTTCTATATTCATAATACCCGCCCTAACTACTCGCCTTTAAATTGAAAATTTATAAATGTTATATCTCATCTAATTAATCGGTTTTAATTGGAAGAAAGATAGGTATCTCATAATTAATTGATATTTCTTAAATGGTAATTATTTGATTCATGTTAACTTCCTTACTATTGAATACTCCTTGATTGTAAGTTTTCCTGTAACCTTGTGCAATTATATTATATGTCCAACTGTTGTGGTATCAGTGTAGTTGTTATGTGTTTGTTACGCCTCGATTGTCATTGAGGTTATTGTGTTTTTCCTTGGTGTTCCGCGACTTTATTAGTTATTGTTGAATCCCTTGTCGGGACGTTATTATTTCTGCTGTTGATTTTCCCTTGCTCGGATACTATTGTTACTGTGTGGTTATTGGTACCATGATGCACGAGGTCTCTACCGTGCGGTTATTGTTGGGGATTTACACGAGGTCGTTGCCGTGTTGTGTTGCTATTGATGTCTTTGCACATGCGGCGTAATAAGGCAGGATATGTTATATATTTATGTGAGGGTTGCGCATGTGGCGGAATAAGGTGGGAATATTGTGATGCACGTGTGGCGAAATAAGGCGATGTTGCTATGTTGTTATTGATTGCACACGTGGCGAAATAAGGAGGGATATGTCAGGGGCTGATTATGAAGGACTACGGGTTCAATTCCCGGGAGTACATCTGTTGTTATTACGAAGGACTACGGGTTCAATTCATGGGAGTTCCTCTATTGTTATTATGAAGGACTATGGGTTCAATTCCCGGGAGTTCCTCTGTTGTTATTATGAAGGACTATGGGTTCAACTCCCGTGAGATCCTCTATTATTGGTATGCCGGGCTACGGGTTCGATTCCCGAAAGTTCCCTATAAACTCAATGTGATATGACTGATAGTTTTATTGTTTCTATCCAGGGTGAATGAGTCGGGTGCTAATTGTTCCCATTTCTTATACTTACTAGTTGGCAGGATTCCTGTGAGATACACTTGCACAAGCATACACGTAGCTGGACCCTTCTATTTGAGATGAATCCCTTCTGATTTGACTGAGGGTAGAGATATGACATCGTTTATCCATTATATATGTGAAAGTGACTCTAATTGACTAGATAGTTGCCAGGCATTGTCGTGTTATTGATGGGGCACGAGATGCCAAGTGTTAGATTTCATATTATGGGTATTTCCATGAGTTGTGGCTAATCTGAGAGTTGTGGTAGGATTGAGGAAAAAGTTGGAAAGGCTTTATGTAAGGATCATTTCAGAATAGAGGGAGATTTTAGTCCTAGGCCTAAATTATAGAAAATCATTGATTTGAATGGGCAAACGGAGTCCGATTTTGATAAATTTTATATGCACGGACTCGTGTTGAGATAAGGAACCCGAATATATAACTTTCGTAATTTTTCGAGAAGCGTACTAAAAGTCGGGTTTTGGCAACTTGTGGGTTTTGGTGTATTTTGAATTGTTTCGATTGGGTAATGCCCAATTGGCCTATTTCGATGTAATTCTATTGATTTTTATCAGATACTACACCTGTGGAGGTCGATATTCGTGGAAAGAGAGTTGTCTCTTAGTGGTTTTGTACCGGAGTCGAGGTAAGTGGCTTGTCTAACCTCGTGTGGGGGAACTTTCACCCCTAGGATATTATGTGATAATTTAAATGCCTTGTACGCGAGGTGACGGGCGTGTACATGCGCTGGTTGTTGTAACACACACTTTACTTGAATCGTCAAATTCGTGATATTCCTGTCCTTAGTTGATTAATTTATGATATTTACCTGGCATTCGTTAGGGAAGCATGATTAGATATGATTTATCTGTCTAATTGCCAAATTGTCTTACTTGAACTTCTTGATAATTGTTGGCACTAGTTTTCGGTGAAGTTGTAGTTAAGCATATTATGTTTTCTCTGTGCGTTTTCTTTATTTGTTGTGTTGGTGGACTGTGGGTTCAATTCCCGGAGATCCAAGGGCTGCGGGTTCGATTCCCGGAGACCCGGAGTTTATTGATATATTATTGAGATATGGACTACGGGTTCGATTCTCGGAGATCCTGAGATATTGAGACACATCCTGAGATATTGAGATAGGGGTTGCGGGTTCGATTCCCGGATCGATTCCCGGAGATCCTAAGTTATTGGTAGGGACTGCAGGTTCGATTCCCGGAGATCCTGAGTTATTGGTAGGGACTGCGGGTTCGATTCCCGGAGATCCCGAGATTTATTGAAATGTGGACTGCGGGTTCGATTCCCGGAGATCCTGAGATTTATTGAAATGTGGATTGCGGGTTCGATTCCCGGAGATCCCGAGATTTATTGAGATGTGGACTGCGGGTTCGATTCCCGGAGATCCTGAGATTTACTGAGACATGGGCTGCGGGTTCGATTCCCGGAGACCTATGGGTACTGTCAATGGGACTGTGGGTTCAATTCCCACAGGTCCTGGACTTGTTAATTGAGTTGCTACTTGTTGTTGGTTTAATTGTAAACTATTGCAGTAATCACTTTATTGTTGTTATTTAAAGATTATTGTCATTTAAACTTCTCATTATTATTATTGTCATTTTATTATTGATTTCTCTCAGTAGGGCCCTGACTTTCCTCGTCACTACTCCATCGAGGTTAGGCTTGGCACTTACTGAGTACCGCCGTGGTGTACTCATGCTACTCTTCAGCACACTTTTGTTAGGCAGATCCAGGTACATCAGGATAGGCCCGTACTAGGTGATTCGGTAGTACATTTGGAGACCTCGAGGTATGATCTGCTACGTCCGCGGATCCGGAGGCCCTCCTTCTATTCTGATAGTATTAGTAGATGTTTTCCTTTATTTCGTTTTTAGATACTCTTTACACATAGAGCCTTAGTTGTATACTCTCTTTTAGTCTGTGTTGCCCGTGGGATTCCGGGACTTGGTGGTGTTTCATATAGTGTGTTTGACGGGTGTATGTGCCAAGCGGCAAAGATTACATTTCCTTTTTATATTATTTTTCCGCTATTTATTATTTAATGTTCATAAACTTGTATATTTCGCAACGTGTTAGGCTTACCTAGTCGTGGGGACTGGGTGCCGTCATGACATGTTCACGATTGGTGAACTAGGGTCGTGACAAGTTGGTATCAGAGCTCTAGGTTCGTAGGAGTCACGGGACACAGACCGGTTATTTAGATTCTCGCTGATCGATACGGAGACGTCTGTATTTATCTACGAGGGGCTATGTAACTGTTTAGGAAACTCTTCAATTCTTTGAATTCCTTATCGTGCGTCATTTATTCAGTTGGAGCTTATGTCATATTTTCTTTTGCATCCACTCGTGTATTGAAATTGCGCACTCTAGTATGCGCCGACGGTTCGTGACGCTGCAGAGAGATCTCAAGGGAGTCAAGAATTTACTCAACCATTGTTACCGCGTGTCATCCATATCGATAATGCAAGAGAATTAAGAGATCTTCAATTGTGCACATGGGGGTGCACTAGGTTCTGACATTCGATTGATAAGTACAGTCTTGAGAAGGTTTACTTAACTGCCTAATCGTCACAGCAATGGTAGAATCACAAGGTGGATGTAGATCTAAAGATATTTTGTGGTAATAAAGACTATATGGTTCATATGAGATATCTATTTAGCGAAGGATTCAGGCGGCAGAGATACTGGGGGGATATGAGTTTAACTGTCTTAAGAAGGACATGTGCCAAACGAATGTCTTGGGCTGTCTTATGATGAAGACGTACAAATGATAAAGGCTATTGTCATGGATTAGCAAGATGTGTCTTATGGCTTCGTGCCAAGTGAAAGGATTTCACTATCAACGACCAAATTATGGGTCATGTATCATATCAGATTTGGCCTGCGCCGTATTTAAGTGCTATTCAAAAGTTCTTTGAAACCGGCGCATAGGCAAGAGTTGAGGCTTGTATGGTATGATGTTGGGACTTTTGATGTTCCTGTATCCCTAATAAATTCTACCTTTCATTATCAGCGGGGAAGATTTCGGTGAAGGCTACATGGTGCTTCGTAGGTGTGAGAATCACAATATGTCTTAAGCTGTCGCGGTAAATAATGCTCGATGCATGGAGCGAGAAGATGTTTGGTTGTATTGGGATGAGGTCATACCCTATGGTCTTAGAGTGCTAATAGAGCACAGGTGGTTATATTTGTTGGATCAAGTGAGTTGCGGTTGAATAATAGTAAATGACTCGAGAGAATGGTTCTAATGTGTTCGAGAGTCGTGTAATAGTGGCTTTGGGCTAAGTGGGAGAGTCCCACCGCTTAAGATTGGGTTGCATGGTTAATTACCTGTGTGAATTCTGGATATTAGCGTATTAATGGGTTATTTGCAGCTACGGAAAAAGACCATGAGTGGAAATTTAAGTATATGAATTGTTGAATGCATGTTATGGTTAGCCTTGCTGGCTCATGTTCAAACTTGAGGGAAAATTTATGATTTATGCCTCGTATAGGTGCAGACTTCGCGGGAAGTGATTCCGCTGGGTGCTTTATCGAGAGGGTATTCATATGTTATAAAGAAATTCAGTAGAGTTGGTTGCGTATCGGGGCAAGTTAGAACCGGATGGTTCTCAATAGCGGTCCTAGTGAATTCAAGAGGTAAAGTGTAGTGCTTGATAATTTTGAATCATATAAGTACAGTTGAGGCTCAAGCCTTTAAAGCAACTTAGGAAGAAAGTACAAAAACAATCTATGATGTTTTGACTTGTGGTGCAGCATTTGAGAGGCGTGAAATGATCGTCGTTCTTGAGATAGCATGGCCTCATGATTTCAGGTCATTCGGGGTGAGTGTGGTTGAAATAAGTTAGGTATTGAAGGGAGATATTTACATTATAGGGCAATCCAGGATAAACTGGAAGAAAGTAGATTGATTAGCCAAAGTTGAGTTGGCATATTGGTGCCAATGATCGGTTCATGTAATGTGATCGAATTATGCATGTGATTTGTGGCGGTGCATTTGAGGCTTGTCGACCGCAGTGTTTGATGGTATTCTGAAGTATTCTTCTGTTAGGGCCTGTTATGAGTAGGCAGATCTCAGAAAAGGTTATGGTGACCTGGACCACTACTTAGAGATTGGCATATACAACGGTAATGAGAACTTGCTTGTGTGTTGCTATAGTTCTCCTAAAGTGAGTTAAATGGGAAGTATTATGTGATGAAGTATTAGCCTATCGTCAGTTCTAGACCTATGATGGAAATTGTGTGTATCGTATATCGGCACGTGGGGTGCAGTGAGTAGTATGAAATTTGAAGTAAGGACCATGGTCACAGTTTGGTCAATAAATGTGATATAGAGAGCTCGGATGAGCAGGAAAGGAGTTTCAGTGTTTTGAGTAAGATGGGTATTAACATCAGTATCATTTGAGGTCGGTGTCCTGTGAGAAAGGCTTTGCATCCCGGTTAGGGACTCCTGATCGCTTTTCGGTGTTAGTGCAGCCGGTGGGTTGAATGTGCAGGCCCGTTTAATTATTCGGAAGATGGTGGGAGCTTGTCCCACAAGAAGATTGTATAGATGTGACATGTAGTCACTTGATCGGTTAGAAATTTAAACCGGTATGAGGATTTTGGTGATATCATCCATTTGAGAATTTATGCCGGAGGGAACTCTGCTTATTGGGTTATAGACCTGTGCAATATTATTGACTTAGCTTGGCACGACCAGAATAGACTTAAGGTCGGTGGATAGATTTAAATGTGGAAGTGAGCCTTGCATCAGGCCGTTTATGTTTCTTCCAGCAATGCGCCCTTTATGGAGGGATAGTCGCGGTCTTATTTTCGCTGTTAGTTAATTCATGTAAAGATATATTGCGCCGTATGAGTGTGAGACGGCTTGGTAAGTTCCTTATGTGTTGAGGTTCCGCTCAGCGGTGATGTTATATGAGCATGATGGCTCTCAAGACTCAGATAATATACCGCACATCAGTTGTGCTTGAGTTTGTAGCGTATAGCGCTATATGTTTCCTTGTGTCCGATATCATGCACCTTAGTGTGCTTATGATCGATATTTAGCATTTTGATGTGATGAGATATTCAGCTCGACGTATGGCTCCTTGTGTGAGTTTTATACAGGGATCGGGTGGCACGCCGCCATGGTTATATTGTTTGGATCGGGTGGGATGCCGCCATGGTTATATTGTTTGGATCGGGTGGCACGCCGCCATGGTTATATTGTTTGGATCGGGTGGCACGCCGCCATGTGTATATTGTTAGGATCGGGATGCACGCCGCAACAGTGTGATGTTTATTTCAGTGTCCATAATTGCTTTTATGTGTTCTGTTTCCTATTTTTCTGAGGAAGTCCATGTTAGTGTGAGAGTTGAATAGTTCTCTCTAGTGTTCGCCTTCCTTTTGTATCACGTACGAATTAGTAGCCTATTGGCACATTGTGTCATCTTGCAGGACTTTTGATTATGTCCGAGGTGGCTTATCGCCTGAGCAGTTCGTAATAGTTGAGGTGAGATCATTGAATTCGAGATCAGTGTAATCTGAGCATATGAAATAAATTAAGGTGCTAAGACCATTGTTTAGTTCAGAATGAGGTAATGGTTCTTGTCAAAAGTATAGACTGAATGATTTGTTGACTTGGCAACTAAATATGAATTCCGGCACATCTCTTCCGTCGTATCGGTGTTGTAAAATCTAGAGTAAGACCTATGTAGGTCATGAGATGCAATGAGAGCATCAGATTTGTGGAATTTCGACTATTATATTTAAAGAATATTATTGTGGTCCCATGAGTAAAGTGATGCAAAGTATGACTTCAGCAAAGTTATGCAGTCATGTATGGGTACAGCGTGTGAAGAATGATATGGTGGTCGTATGATGGAAACATGCTAGGCAGGAAATTGCGGATGTTGGAATTGGGTCTAATGGCTTATTTACTCGAATAAAGGAGTATATCTATAGAGTTATCGAGCTAATGTGCTCAAATGAGTTGTGGAAGCGCAGGAAGTTGCATGAGATGTTAAACTAGTGATTTCAGACTACTTCAGTGTAGTTCTCAGCACGTTCGAGGACGAACGTATGTTTAAGTAGAGGAGATTGTAACGACCCAACCGGTCGTTTTGAGCTACGGCGCGTCATTCAGTAGTTTGAGGCCATGAGCAGCTTCATCTCACATATATTGACTTGTGTGTATGGTCGGAATTAAAATTCAAGAAGTTTGGAGTCAAATCTAAATGGAAATTCTCCTTTTGAAAGCTTAAAGTTCAAGAAATGAACTAGGATTGGAATTTTGAGTAAATGACATTGGAATTGGGATCTGAAAGTTCCAGCATGCTCGTATGATGATTTTGAACTTGGGCGTATGTCCAGATTTGATTTTTGATAACCCGTGAGCATTTCGGCGTATATGGTGGAAGTTAGTATTTTAGAAGAATTTCACAAATTTGGGTTGGAAGGCAGTTTACAGTTATAGATGTCCATTTGGGATTCCGAGACTGGGAATAGATCCGTACGGTGATTTTGGAGTTGGGAACGCGATCGGAGGTGAATTCGGATGTCCGGAGGTCATTTTGAAGTGATTTGGCTAAATATAGGAATTTTAAGGTTTATGAGAAAATTCGACTGGAAGTGAAAATTTTGATATCGGAGTCGGAATGCGATTCGAAAGTTGGTGCAAGTCCGTAATGTCGAATTTGACTTGTGTGCAAACTTTGAGTCAATTCGGATCGATTTTGGTAGGAAATGGGACAATTAATCTCTTTAAGGAAAGCTTAAGTTGGAAAAGTCAACCCAACGTTGACTTGTGAGTTAAGGGCTCTGAACTGAATTCCGATGATTCGGTTAGTTTCGGGAGATGATTTAAGACTTAGGAGCGCAATCGGAAGTAATTTTGGAGGTCCGGTGAAGAAGTTAGCCTATTTTGGCGAAGTTGGAATTTTGGCGGAATCCGATCGATAGGTGATATTTTGATCCGGGAGTCGGAATGGAATTCGGACAGTTGCAGTAGCTTCATTAGGTGATTTTGGATATGTACGCAAATTTTCAGGTCATTCGGACATCGTTTGGTCGGGTTTTTGATCGAATGTGAATTTTGAAAGTTTAAGTTTAAGTTTGAATCGAATTCTAGGATTTTGGTGATTTTTGTTGTTTAAGGCAGCGTTTTGTCACGACCCCAAATCCGGTCGTGATGGCGCCCAGCACATTGCTAAGCCAGCCTGACCAATCAATAACAAGAACGGAGCTAGAAGCTCGTTCTATCCCATTTAAGTATATTAATTCACGAAGCAACAACGATACATATAACGAAAACGGGGAACCAAGTCCCATAATACATCAACTCCCATAGACCGAAGGGTCAAGAGTCATGAGCCTCTACCGAACATGAGTGTATAAAGGTTTACAAGATACCAAGTGCGGAAAGAAAAGTCAATACAAAATCAAGAGACAGTAAGAGGGAATATTGGGTCCTGCGGACTCTGCAGCTACCTCGAATATCCACAAATGTCGCCTCGCACAGCTACTAGATCACTGCTGAGAGGTACCTGGATCTGCACACAAGGTGCAGGGAGTAAAATGAGTACTGCCAGACTCGGTGGTAATAAACAAGGGTAAGACAAGCAGGCAGATAAAAAATTCGCAATAAAGCACTATGTAAAGCTGTATTCGAATACCCTGTCACAGAATCAATATCAACTGTACCTGTACCAATAAGTACCAGCAAAATAGCATAACAGCTAGCAGATGTAGCTAAATGCAATGCAATGCATGATATGACCGCTACGGCGCGTAGCCCGATCCAATTTGGGTACCCGTGCTCACTGTGGGGGTTCGGACTCCGGAGGGGCTCCTACAGCCCAAGCACAATATCACTGCGGCGTGCAGTCCGATCCAACATATATACTGCTGCGGCGCGCAGCCCGATCCACTACCAGTCAGCTAATATGCAAATACAGCCTCGGAGGCTCAAAAGTAGTTTTGAAAACCTTTTTATCATTTTTCAGTTGGAAAAACAGTAATACCAAGTTCCGGAGATTGGAAATAGCATGATAACAGAAATAGCTACGGACTGGTAGTAACTAACATGTCAATATGATAAGACAATGATAACGATCCTCGCGAGATCCAATAACTGGCTCACGGCCCACAAGTATACTCAACCGCCCAAGAAGGGAGTTCCTCGGCTCAAGAGTGGCCAATATCTCAATATATAGTATGCAACCATCCGAGAAGGAGGTTCGACGACTCAAGAATAGACAATGTCATAACACAGTATCAACAAGTCGGACTAAGCCATAGTCCCCAATCACAATCGACCCCGCCCTCACAAGGGAGTACGTGTCTCGCCGCTATACAGCATCACGAAGTGGTATACCGGGGTTTCGAACCCGCTGGTCATCACCCACATCTATTACTCACTTCAATACGGCGTGACGACAACTCCGCAATTCCCTTGCCACGAGAATCAAGCTCCGCACATGTAGAATCTGATCAAATACAGTAGAAACACAACAAATTAGGCCAATGGGACGACACCCAATCAATACAACTCAATTTACATCAAAATTCCCAAAGTTGTCAAAACCCGACTTTCGGTACGCTTCTCGAAAAATTACAAAAGTCACATATTCGGAATTCTCATCTCGATACGAGTCTAGGCATATAAAAGTTTCCAAAATCGGGCTCCATTTGCCCACTCAAATCGGTGTTTTTCTTCAATTTAGGCCTAGGGCTCAAACCCACCTTTAATCTTCCATTTACAGAAATTTAACCAAGGATTTCATGTTAAAATGATGTAATTAAGCCACAAATCTTACCTCCAACGAAACCCCGATGATTTCCTAGCAATCTCCCGTGAATTTCTTCTCTTGGAACTCAAAAATACCCCAACTGGGATGATAGCTAGGCTACCCATACTAACCGCCTTCCGACTCAAAGCATCGGCCACAACATTGGCCTTCCCCGGATGATACAAGATAGTGATGTCATAATCTTTAAGCAACTCCAACCACCTTCGTTGTCTCAAATTAAGGTCCTTCTGTCTGAATAAGTGCTGAAGGCTGCGATGATCCGTGAACACCTCACATGAGACACCATACGGGTAATGCCTCCAAATCTTCAAGGCATGAACTATGGCTGCTAGCTCCAAATCATGAACAGGGTAGTTCTTCTCGTGGGGCTTCAACTGACGAGAGGCATAAGCAATGACCCTACCCTCCTGCATCAACACACAACCAATGCCCACTCCCGAGGCATCACAATATACAGTATAAGGATCTGAAGCTGACGGCAGAATCAAAACTGGTGCTGTGGTCAGTGCTGTCTTGAGCCTCTGAAAGCTCTCCTTGCACTCCTCAGACCATAAGAAAGAAACACTCTTCTGAGTCAATTTAGTCAAGGGTGAAGCAATAGAAGAGAATCCCTGAACGAAGCGGTGATAATACCCTGACAATCCCACAAAGCTACGGATCTCCGTAACTGAGGTCGGTTTGGGCCAACTCTGCACTGCCTCTACCTTCCTCGGATCTACCTGAATATCATCATGGGACACCACATGTCCTAAGAATGCCACGGTCTCAAGCCAGAACTCGCACTTGGAGAACTTGGCATACAGCTTCTCCTCTCTCAATCTCTGCAATACAATACTCAAGTGCTGAGCATGCTCCTCCTGGCTACGAGAGTAGATTAGAATGTCATCAATGAACACAATCACAAAGGAATCAAGATAGGGCCTGAACACACTGTTCATCAGATGCATAAATGCCGCTGGGGCGTTGGTCAGCCCAAAAGACATCACAAGGAACTCATAGTGACCATATCTGGTCCTGAATGCAGTCTTCATAATGTCGGACTCTCTAATCTTCAGCTGATGGTAGCCTGAACGAAGATCAATCTTCGAGAATACCCTAGCTCCCTGGAGCTGATCGAATAAATCATCAATACGAGCCAGAGGATACTTATTCTTCACGGTTACTTTGTTCAGCTGCCTGTAGTCAATACACATCCTCATGGATCCATCATTCTTCTTAACAAATAGGACCGGTGCACCTCACGACGACACACTCGGCCGAATGAACCCCTTATCTAGGAGTTCCTGGAGCTGCTCCTTCAATTCCTTCAGCTCGGCTGGTGCCATCCGATACGGAGGAATAGAAATAGGCTGAGTACCTGGCACCAAATCGATCCCAAAATCAATATCCATGTCCGGCGGCATGCCCGGCAGGTCTGAGGGAAACACATCAGGAAAGTCTCGCACAATGGGAACAGAATCAATACTGGGAGTGTGGGCCTCGACCTCCCGCACAAATGCTAAATAAGAGAGACATCCCTTCCCAACCATTCGTTGGGCCTTGAGGAAAGATATTACCCTGCTAGGTACATACTCAGTCGTGCCTCGCCACTCGATCCTCTGAATGCCCGGCATAGCCAAAGTGATTGTCTTAGCATGACAGTCCAGAATAGCATGACATGGAGATAGCCAGTCCATGCCCAATATAACATCAAAATCGATCATGCTGAGAAGCAACAGGTCCACTCGGGTCTCCAGACCCCCAATAGTGACCAAACAGGACCGGTATACGTGGTCCACAACAATAGTATCCCCTACCGGGGTAGATACATGCACTGGCAGCTCAAGACACCCTCGGGTCGTGCCCAAATGAGGAGAAAAATAAGTAGACACATAAGAATAAGTAGAACCAGGATCGAACAACACGGAGGCATCTCTGTGGCAGACTGAAATAATACCTGTGATAACTGCATCAGAAGCAACGGCCTCAGATCGGCCCTGGAGAGCATAGCATCTAGCCTGTCCACCTGATCGGCCTCCCCCTCGAGGGCGACCCCTAGCTGACTGACCCTCACCCCTAGCTGGCGGGGCGGGTGCTGAAGTAGAAGGACCAGATGACGAGGGCTGCCCCCTCTGCTGATAAGATCTGGAAACAAGACGGGGAGACTCCCTACGGTGGTGCCCAAACTCTCCGCACTCGTAGCAACTCCCCGGTGCTGGGGACTGAGACTGATAAGGACCCCTGGCGCTGGAGTGGCCAGCTAATGAACTAGGCCGAGATGAACCCTGAGCAGATGGGGCCTGTGAAGAACTCTAAGCTGGCATGGCACTGAGAGATGGTTGGCTCTGGTGCGAACCCTGATAACCCTGACTAGAAGACCACCCACGACGATCTGAGCGTCCCGACTGTGAAGATCTAAAAGAGCGACCTCGGCTCTGCTGACTCTGGCCTCTGGTCTGAGTGCCACTGGAACTAGCTGCTCCTCGAGGCCTCTTGGCCTCCCTCTCATCCCGCTCTCTGCGACGATCTGTCTCTATGTCGCAAGCAATATCCACAGCATCCTCAAATGTACGGCTTAAAACCCTCTCCCGAGTCATCAGAATACGAATGGGATAAATGAGGCTGTCCACAAAGCGTCCAATCCTCTCTCTGTCGGAATGAACCAACCACGGTGCATATCTGGACAACTCTGTAAACCTGATCTCGTACTCTGACACTGACATGTCCCCCTGACGGAGACCCTCAAACTGCCTACGCATCTCCTCTCTCTGAGATCGAGGCACCCATTTCTCCAAGAACATAGTGGAGAACTCCGGCCATGATAGTGGTGCTGCTCCGGCTGGCCTGCGACGCTCATAAGCCTCCCACTAAGCGAAGGCTGGTCCCTGAAACTGAAAGGTAGTGAAAGACACCCCACTGGACTCCAAGATCCCCGCCGTACGAAGCATCCGACGGCACTTATCCAGAAAACCTTGGGCGTCCTCGCCCAGAGCACCAGTGAACACTAGAGGAGATAACCTGGTGAACCTCTCGAGATGACGCTGCTCATCGTCTGTCATAGTTGGGACACTGTCCCCCTGAACCTGATCTGTTGGCTGAACTAGTACCACAGGCTGGACTGGAGGAGCCTCTGGTGTCTGTAAGCCCTGCACTCCTGGCTCTGGAGTGCGTGCGGCGGGGGTCTGATGACCACCCCGGTCCCTGATGCAGCCGCTGCAGTAGTAACTGAAACCGCCTGTGCTAGGCCAGTGTAGACTGCTAGTATCTGAGCAAGGGCTCCTGTAGAACCGGAATAACAATGGGCACCGCTGGTGCCTGAACTGGTGCTGCTGGCACCTCTGCAACTGGGGGCTGTGGGTCAGCTGGCACTGTCTCAGCTGCCCTAACTCCGCCACGACCACGGCCGCATCCACGGCCTCTAGCAGGTGGTAGTGGTGGTCGTCCTCCTCGACCGGATGCTCGAGTTCTCGCCATCTGCGAGAGAATGGAATGTCAAAGTTCAGTTCAAGTCAAAAGTAATCGCACGACAAGAATTCCAAGAATTGAAACTTTTCCTAAAAAAAAAGGTTTGCAGCCTCCCGAGGATAAGTACAAGCGTCCCCGTACCGATCCACGAGACTCTACTAAACCGGCTCATGACTCGCGAGACCTGTTAACCTAGGCTCTGATACCAACTTGTCACGACCCAAACCCTGGTCGTGATGGCGCCTGTCACGACCCGGATTTTCCCCCAACATCGGGATCGTGATGGCGCCTACTCGTGGTAGCTAGGCAAGCCACTTTATTCACCCTATCCTGTTTTTAACAATATTTCATATTCAATTTAACAATCAATATCATAACCTTAATTAAACAAGTGCGGAAGACTTTATAAAAATAGTAATAAGCCGTCTCAAAACGAAATAGTACTGAAATCCTCTACCCAAGACGTGGAGTCACCAACTCACGAACTACTATATGAATACTACACATAAAGGTCTGAAAGAAATATAACATAATCTGTTTGTCTCGGATCAAGGAGACTACAGCTGATAGCATAAATAGAACTAAGAGACGGCGGGCCTGCGGACGCCTGCAAGCTACCTCGGTCTCAAATATGATCAACTCCCATGCAAAAGATCTACTGCTGCTGCTCCTGATCGAAACCTGGACCTGTGCAAAAACGCACAGAAGTGCAGTATCAGCACAACCGACCCCATGTGCTGGTAAGTGTCTGGCCTATCCCGGCGAAGTAGTGACAAGCCTAGGACCAGACACCCACATAAACCTGTGCAGTTCTATATATATATGTATACCACAAGATAACGAGAAATAATCAAGTAACAACGCAATAAGGAATATCACAGAAGAACTCAACAGTTAACAATAGTCATTAAATCAACAAGGAAAACAAGAATAATGAGAAACAAGTAATATTAAGTCAATTAAATAGCAAATGAAGTGCACGACATCACCCTTCATGCTTTTACTCTCATCTTCACCAAATAAGCAAATAAAGTGCACGGCATCACCCTTCATGCTTTTACTCTCATCCTCACATCCATGGTATGGCATAATCCTTCGTATATGGTTCAAAAACAAGGCACGGCATGATCCTTCGTGCATAATCAATAACATGGCACGGCATTAACCTTCGTGCATAATCAATAACATGGCACGACATTAACCTTCGTGCAAAAATCAATAAGCAAGGCACGACATTAACCTTCGTGCATAATCAATAAATTAAGGCACGACATCACCCTTCGTGCATTATCACTCTTCCTCACCCAAATAACAATCACAGTTAAGGGCAGAGAATGAAAACAATAAATCATGAACCGTCCCGGCAAGGGACACAATAATCATCACAACAAAGTCCCGGCAAGGGCAATCACTATCTTACTTCACAACAAGTCCCGGCAAGGGAGAACAATAAAAATTTTACAACCCGGCAAGGGTTCAACAATTTATCTTTAGAATGTCTCACAACAAGTATTAACAATGACTCACGGTCATGCAAGACGCCAGTGTATGGATGCTCGTCACCACAGCCCATACACCGCACTCGATCACATAGCACATAGCACATAATCCTATTCCCTCAAGCTAGGATAGAACAAACACTTACCTCAAAGCCTTGAAGTCCAATTAACCTTCAACTATCGGTTTACCTCGTAATTCAACCTTCAACTCGCTTGAATTTAATCAAAATTTGTTTAATATAATTAATTAATGCTAAAAGAACTAACTTTACTGAAAATCATAATTCCTTTTTCAAATGCAGCAAATTTAAATAGTGGAAACAAAGTTGCTGAATTGTAGCCTCACGTGTAACCCAACATCTAAAAAAAGGAATATGACTTCCCATACTACACAATTGGCTACATTATTTTATTATACTATTTTACATTCAACAAGAGTTACCCAATCATTATCCAGTATACTTAATATAATATTATAGGTTTGTAATCAGTAGTGCTAACGTAACTAATCTTTGTTTTCTTACCTTCTAACTTTATATCAATTCTTTAAAAATTGCAATTGCCACTTTATCGTTCCAATTGTTGTTCAGCTATTGAAAAGGAATGAATTTCAATTTATTCGACTAACTACACCACCGTAAGTAATGGAAAGATGTGGGTACCTGATTACTTGGATTGCTTCTACGAAATTTTACACGGAATAGCTATATGCGATAGTCGTCGCCTCTCTCACAATGCCAACACTATCTGCTATTCTAGGTTTTGTTTCTAGCTTAGAAGTTAGAATTAATTAACTTCACTTATTTACTTACCACATGTGACTTGCGACCTGGCAGTAAAGAAGAATAGGCCTTGCCCGTTTCTTTTGTCTAAATGACCCAATCAAATATTAACTTACCAACAATTACATATAGTATAAAATGTGGCCCACTAGTAATTAACAGGTACACAATCATATATACTAATAATTTATTCGACTAGCTTAGTATTTTATTTTACATTATAACAAACTTGTACCGTGACTCTGAACCAAAGTACGGGTCCGATACCAACGATTTCAAATGTTAATAAATCTCACAGAAAAATTCTTTCCTCGGGCTCTAGACCTCGGAATTCGACTCCGGACACATGCCCGAGTCCCACATTTTTCTACGGACCTTCCGGGACCGTCTGATCTCAGGTCCGGGTCCGTTTACCGAAAATATTGACCGAAGTCAACTATATCAATATTAGTATGATTTTTCTTCAAATTTCTCATAGAATTCATATTTTCTATCACAACATCTTTCCGGCTACATGCCCGTATCGTGCACGTAAATCGAAGCAACATAGAATGAGGTTTTAGAGGAGAGGTCAGCCTCCTGAGGCATCGACCTGGGAGTCCGAGTCTGATATGCGGAGCCGCTACCCACATTTGTTCCCCGACTCAGGTACTTCTTTCTCTTGTCCGTTCAAGGACGAACGGTTGTTTTAGAGGTGGAGGATATGATGACCCAAAGGGTCATCACCTGCTTTCCTCATTTGTTCTACACTTCCTGAGGCATCGACCTGGGAGTCCGAGTCTGATATGCGGAGCCGCTACCCACATTTGTTCCCTGACTCAGGTACTTCTTTCTCTTGTCCGTTCGAGGATGAACGGTTGTTTTAGAGGTGGAGGATGTGACGACCCAAAGGGTCATCACCTGCTTTCCTCATTTGTTCTACACTTCCGAGGCCGTGAAAACCTCATTCTATGTTGCCTCAATTTACGTGCACGATACGGGCATGTTGCCGGAAAGATTTTGTGATAGAAAATGTGAATTCTATGAGAAATTTGAAGAAATATGATACTAATATTGATATAGTTGACTTCGGTCAACATTTTCGGTAAACGGACCCGGACCTGAGATCAGACGGTCCCGGAAGGTCCGTAGGAAAATGTGGGACTCGGGCATGCGTCCGGAGTCGAATTCCGAGGTCTAGAGCCCGAGGAAAGAATTTTTTTGTGAGATTTATTAACATTTGAAATCGTTCGTATCGGGCCCGTACTTTGGTTTAGAGTCACGGTACAAGTTTGTTATAATGTAAAATAAAATACTAAGCTAGTCGAATAAATTATTAGTATATATGATTGTGTACCAGTTAATTACTAGTGGGCCACATTTTATACTATATGTAATTGTTGGTAAGTTAATAATTTGATTGGGTCATTTAGACAAAAGAAACGGGCCAGGCCTATTCTTCTTTACTGCCAGTTCGCAAGTCACATGTGGTAAGTAAATAAGTGAAGTTAATTAATTCTAACTTCTAAGCTAGAAACAAAACCTAGAATAGCAGATAGTGTTGGCATTGTGAGAGAGGCGACGACTATCGCATATAGCTAATTCCGTGTAAAATTTCGTAGAAGCAATCCAAGTAATCAGGTACCCACATCTTTCCATTACTTACAGTGGTGTAGTTAATTGAATAAATTGAAATTCATTCCTTTTTAATAGCTGGACAACATTTGGAACGATAAAGTGGTAATTGCAATTTTTAAAGAATTGATATAAAGTTAGAAGGTAAGAAAACAAAGATTAGTTACGTTACTGATTACAAACCTATAATATTATATTAAGTATACTGGATAATGATTGGGTAACTCTTGTTGAATGTAAAATAGTATAATAAAATAATGTAGCCAATTGTGTAGTATGAGAAGTCATATTCTTTTTTTTAGATGTTGGGTTACACGTGAGGCTACAGTTCAGCAACTTTGTTTCCACTATTGAAATTTGCTGCATTTGAAAAAGGAATTATGATTTTCAGTAAAGTTAGTTCCTTTAGCATTAATTAATTATATTAAACAAATTTTGATTAGATTCAAGCGAGTTGAAGGTTGAATTACGAGGTAAACCGATAGTTGAAGGTTAATTGGACTTCAAGGCTTTGAGGTAAGTGTTTGTTCTATCCTAGCTTGAGGGAATAGGATTATGTGCTATGTGCTATGTGATCGAGTGCGGTGTATGGGCTGTGGTGACGAGCATCCATACACTGGCGTCTTGCATGACCGTGAGTCATTGTTAATACTTGTTGTGAGACATTCTAAAGATAAATTGTTGAACCCTTGCCGGGTTGTAAAATTTTTATTGTTCTCCCTTGCCGGGAGTTGTTGTGAAGTAAGATAGTGATTGCCCTTGCCGGGACTTTGTTGTGATGATTATTGTGTCCCTTGCCGGGACGGTTCATGATTTATTGTGTTCATTCTCTGCCCTTAACTGTGATTGTTATTTGGGTGAGGAAGAGTGATAATGCACGAAGGGTGATGTCGTGCCTTAATTTATTGATTATGCACGAAGGTTAATACCGTGCCTTTCTTATTGATTTTTGCACGAAGGTTAATGCCGTGCCATGTTATTGATTATGCACGAAGGTTAATGCCGTGCCATGTTATTGATTATGCACGAAGGATCATGTCGTGCCTTGTTATTGAACCATGTACGAAGGATCATGCCGTACCATGGATGTGTGGATGAGAGTAAAAGCACGAAGGGTGATGCCGTGCACTTTATTTGCTTATTTGGTGAGGATGAGAGTAAAAGCACGAAGGGTGATGCCGTGCACTTCATTTGCTATTTAATTGACTTAATATTACTTATTTCTCATTATACTTGTTTTCCTTGTTGATTTAATGACTGTTGTTAACTGTTGAGTTCTTCTGTGATATTTCTTATTGCGTTGTTACTTGATTATTTCTCGTTATCTTGTGGTATACATATATATATAGAACTGCACAGGTTTATGTGGGTGTCTGGTCCTATGCTTGTCACTACTTCGCCGGGATAGGCCAGACACTTACCAGCACATGGGGTCGGTTGTGCTGATACTGCACTTCTGTGCATTTTTGCACAGGTCCAGGTTTCGATCAAGAGCAGCAGCAGTAGATCTTTTGCGTGGGAGTTGATCATATTTGAGACCGAGGTAGCTTGCAGGCGTCCGCAGGCCCGGCGTCTCTTCCTTTACTTATGTCACTAGCTGTAGTCTCTTTGTTCCGAGACTAACAGATTATGTTATATTTCTTTCATACCTTTTATGTGTAGTATTCATGTAGTAGTTCGTGAGTTGGTGACTCCACGTCTTGGGTAGAGGATTTCGGTACTATTTCGTTTTGAGACGGCTTATTACTATTTTTATAAAGTCTTCCGCACTTGTTTAATTAAGGTTATGATATTGATTGTTAAATTGAATATGAAATATTGTTAAAAACAGGATAGGGTGAATAAAGTGGCTTGCCTAGCTACCACGAGTAGGCGCCATCACGATCCCGATGTTGGGGGAAAATCCGGGTCGTGACAGGCGCCATCACGACCAGGGTTTGGGTCGTGACAAGTTGGTATCAGAGCCTAGGTTAACAGGTCTCGCGAGTCATGAGCCGGTTTAGTAGAGTCTCGTGGATCGGCACGGGGACGCCTGTACTTATCCTCGGGAGGCTGCAAACCTTTTTTTTTAGGAAAAGTTTCAATTCTTGGAATTCTTGTCGTGCGATTACTTTTGACTTGAACTGAACTTGACATTCTATTCTCTCGCAGATAGCAAGAACTCGATCATCCGGACGTGGAGGACGACCACCACTACCACCTGCTAGAGGCCGTGGACGCGGCCGTGGTCGTGGCGGAGTTAGGGCAGCTGAGACAGTGCCAGCTGACCCACAGCCCCCATTTGCGGAGGTGCCAGCAGCACCAGTTCAGGCACCAGCGGTGCCCATTGTTATTCTCAGTCTACAGGAGACCTTTGCTCAGATACTAGCAGTCTGCACTGGCTTGGCACAGGCGGTTTCAGTTACTACTGCAGCAGCTGCATCGGGGATCGGGGGTGGTCATCAGACCCCCGCAGTACGCACGCCAGAGCCAGGAGTGCAGGGCTTACAGACACCAGAGGCTCCTCTAGTTCAGCCTGTGGTACCGGTTCAGCCAACAGATCAGATTCAGGGGGACAGGGTCCCAGCTATGACAGACAATGAGCAGCATCGTCTCGAAAGGTTCACCGGGTTATCTCCTCCAGTGTTCACTAGTGCTCCAGGCGAGGATGCCTAAGGTTTTCTGGATAAGTGCCGTCGGATGCTTTGTACGGCAGGAATCTTGGAGTCCAGTGGGGTATCTTTCACTACCTTTTAGTTTCAGGGGGCAGCCTTCACTTGGTGGGAGGCTTATGAGCGCCGCAGGCCAGCCGGAGCAGCACCACTATCTTGGCCAGAGTTCTCCACTATGTTCTTGGAGAAATGGGTGCCTCGATCTCAGAGAGAGGAGATGCGTAGGCAATTTGAGGGTCTCCGTCAGGGGGACATGTCAGTGTCAGAGTCTGAGATCAGGTTTACAGAGTTGTCCAGATATGCACCGTGGTTGGTTCATTCCGACAGAGAGAGGATTGGACGCTTTGTGGACAACCTCATTTATCCCATTCGTATTCTGATGACTCGGGAGAGGGTTTTGAGCCGTACATTTGAGGATGCTGTGGATATTGCTTGCGACATAGAGACATATCGTCGCAGAGAGCGGGATGAGAAGGAGGCCAAGAGGCCTCGAGGACCAGCTAGTTCCAGTGGCACTCAGACCAGAGGCCAGAGTCAGCAGAGCCGAGGTCGCTCTTTTAGATCTTCGCAGACGAGTCGCTCAGATCGTCGCAGATGCTCTTCTAGACAGGGCTATCAGGGTTCGCACCAGAGCCAGCCATCTCTCAGTGCCATGCCAGCTTAGAGTTCTTCCCAGGCCCCATCTGCTCAGGGTTCATCTCGGCCTAGTTCATCAGCTGGCCACTCCAGCGCCAGGGGTCCTTATCAGTCTTAGTCCCCAGCACCGGGGAGTTGCTACGAGTGCGGAGAGTTTGGGCACCACCATAGGGAGTGTCCCCGTCTTGTTTCCATACCTTATCAGCAGAGGGGCAGCCCTCGTCATCTGGTCCTTCTACTTCAGCACCTGCCCCGCCAGTTAGGGGTGAGGGTCAGTCAGCTAGGGGTCGCCCTCGAGGGGGAGGCCGATCAGGTGGACAGGCTAGATGCTATGCTCTCTAGGGCCGATCTGAGGTCGTTGCTTCTGATGCAGTTATCACAGGTTTATTTCAGTCTGCCACAGAGATGCCTCCGTGTTGTTCGATCCTGGTTCTACTTATTCTTATGTGTCTACTTATTTTTCTCCTCATTTGGGCACGACCCGAGGGTGTCTTGAGCTGCCAGTGCATGTATCTACCCTGGTAGGGGAAACTATTGTTGTGGACCACGTATACCGGTCCTGTTTGGTCACTATTGGAGGTCTGGAGACCCGAGTAGACCTGTTGCTTCTCAGCATGATTGATTTTGATGTTATATTGGGCATGGACCGGCTATCTCCATGTCATGCTATTCTGGACTGTCATGCTAAGACAGTCACTTTGGCTATGCCGGGCATTCAGAGGATCGAGTGGCGAGGCACGACTGAGTATGTACCTAGCAGGGTAATATCTTTCCTCAAGGCCCAACGAATGGTTGGGAAGGGATGTCACTCTTATTTAGCATTTGTGCGGGAGGTCGAGGCCCACACTCCCAGTATTGATTCTGTTCCCATTGTGCGAGACTTTCCTGATGTGTTTCCCTCAGACCTGCCGGGCATGCCGCCGGACAGGGATATTGACTTTGGGATTGATTTGGTGCCAGTCACTCAGCCTATTTCTATTCCTCCGTATCGGATGGCACCAGCTGAGCTGAAGGAATTGAAGGAGCAGCTCCAGGAACTCCTAGATAAGGGGTTCATTCGGCCGAGTGTGTCGTCGTGGGGTGCACCGGTCCTATTCGTTAAGAAGAAGGATGGATCCATGAGGATGTGTATTGACTACAGGCAACTGAACAAAGTTACAGTGAAGAATAAGTATCCTCTGCCTCGTATTGATGATTTATTTGATCAGCTCCGGGGAGCTAGGGTGTTCTCGAAGATTGATCTTCGTTCAGGCTACCATCAGCTGAAGATTAGAGAGTCTGACATTATGAAGACTGCATTCAGGACCAGATATGGTCACTATGAGTTCCTTGTGATGTCTTTTGGGTTGACCAACGCCCCAGCGGCATTTATGCATCTGATGAACAGTGTGTTCAGGCCCTATCTTGATTCCTTTGTGATTGTGTTCATTGATGACATTCTAGTCTACTCTCGTAGCCAGGAGGAGCATGCTCAGCACTTGAGTATTGTATTGCAGAGATTGAGAGAGGAGAAGCTGTATGCCAAGTTCTCCAAGTGCGAGTTCTGGCTTGAGACCGTGGCATTCTTAGGACATGTGGTGTCCCATGATGATATTCAGGTAGATCCGAGGAAGGTAGAGGCAGTGCAGAGTTGGCCCAGACCGACCTCAGTTACGGAGATCCGTAGCTTTGTGGGATTGGCAGGGTATTATCGCCGCTTCGTTCAGGGATTCTCTTCTATTGCTTTACCCTTGACTAAATTGACTCAGAAGAGTGTTTCTTTCTTATGGTCCGAGGAGTGCGAGGAGAGCTTTCAGAAGCTCAAGACTGCACTGACCACAGCACCAGTCTTGATACCTCCGTCGGCTTAAGATCCTTATACTGTGTATTGCGATGCCTCAGGAGTTGGCATTGGTTGTGTGTTGATGCAGGAGGGTAGGGTCATTGCTTATGCTTCTTGACAGTTGAAGCCCCATGAGAAGAACTACCCTGTTCATAATTTGGAGCTAGCAGCCATAGTTCATGCTTTGAAGATTTGGAGGCATTACCTGTATGGTGTCTCATGTGAGGTGTTCACGGATCATCGCAGCCTTCAGCACTTATTCAGACAGAAGGACCTTAATTTGAGACAACGAAGGTGGTTGGAGTTGCTTAAAGATTATGACATCACTATCTTGTATCATCCGGGGAAGGCCAATGTTGTGGCCGATGCTTTGAGTCGGAAGGCGGTTAGTATAGGTAGCCTAGCTTTCATCCCAGTTGGGTAGAGGCCATTTGCTTATGATGTTCAGGCCCTAGCCAATCGGCTAGTGAGATTCGATATTTCGGAGCCGAGTCGGGTGTTGGCTTGTGTTGTTTCTCGATCTTCCTTATATGATCGCATCGGGGAGCGACAGTATGATGACCCACATTTGCTTGTCCTTAAGGACAGAGTGCAGCATAATGATGTTAGAGATGTGACTATCGACAGTGATGGTGTTCTGAGGATGCAGGGCCGTATATGCGTGCCCAATGTTGATGGTTTGCGGGAGTTGATACTTGAGGAGGCACACGGTTCGCGGTACTCTATTCACCCAGGTGCCGCAAAGATGTACCAAGACTTGAGACAGCACTACTGGTGGAGGAGAATGAAGATGGAGATTGTTAGGCATGTAGCTAAGTGCCTCAATTGCCAGCAGGTCAAGTATGAGCATCAGAGACCGGGCGGTGTTCTTCAGCGTATGGTCATTCCCGAGTGGAAATGGGAGAGGATCACCATGGATTTTGTTACTGGACTCCCTCGGACAGCGAGGAAGTTTGATTCTGTATGGGTGATTATGGATTGGCTGACTAAGTCCGTACATTTCATCCCAGTTAGTACTACTTACTCATCGGAGCGGTTGGCAGCGATCTTTATTCGGGAGAATGTCAGGTTCCACGGGGTCCCAGTGTCTATTATATCTAACCGAGGCACTCAGTTCACTTCTCAGTTTTGGAGAGCATTTCAGCGAGAGATGGGTATGCGGGTTGAGTTGAGCACCGCATTTCACCCCAGACAGACGGGCAGTCGGAGCGCACTATTCAAATCCCGGAGGATATGTTGCGGGCATGTGTGATTGACTTTGGTGGTTCATGGGATGAGTTCTTTCCACTTGCTGAGTTTGCCTACAACAACAGCTACCAGTCGAGTATTCAGATGGCCCCGTACGAGGCATTGTATGGCAGACGGTGTAGATCTCCCGTCGGATGGTTTGAGTCTGGTGAGGATAGATTGATAGGGACTGAGTTAGTTCAGGATGCTCTGGATAGAGCAAAGTTGATCCAGGAGAGGCTTCGCACAGCACAGTCTCGCCAGAAGAGTTATGCGGACCGTAGGGTTCGAGAGTTGTCTTTCATGGTTGGTGACGGAGTATTATTGAAGGTTTCACCTATGAAGGGTGTCATGAGGTTCGGGAGGAAAGGGAAGTTGAGTCCCAGGTACATTGGTCCTTTTAAGATACTCAGGAGAGTTGGAGAGGTGGCATATGAGTTAGCCTTGCCACCCAGCTTATCCAGCGTTCATCCAATATTCCATGTGTCTATGCTCCGGAAGTACATCGGGGATCCGTCTCATGTATTAGACTTCAGTACCATTCAGCTTGATGGTGATCTATCATATGATGTGGAGCCTATTGCTATTTTGGGTCGCCAGGTAAGAAAATTGAGGTCGAAGGAGATTGCATCAGTTAAGGTTCAGTGGATAGGTTGGCCCATGGAGGAGGCTACTTGGGAGGTCGAGCAGGAGATGCGGAGCAGATACCCTCAGCGATTTCAGTCTTCAGGTATGTTTCTTGACCTGCTCGAGGACGAGCGTTTGCTTAAGAAGGGGAGAATGTGACGACCCGGCCCGTCGTCACGGGAATTTCCACCCCGGTATGTTGTAATTACATATTTCATGCTTTTATATCAGTGTTAGAGTCTATCGGGGGAGTTAGGAGTGAATTGGATTGAAAATGAGGCATATAGCCTTTTTGAATGAAACTTGAATAAGGAAAGTCAACCCGGAGTTGACTATTTAGTTAGAGAGCTCGGAATCGAATTCGGATGATTCGGTCAGCTCCGGGAGGTCATTTGTGAGCTAGGGGAGCGATCGGAATTGAATTTGGAGGCCCGGTGTAGAAATAGGCTTGAATTAGCTAAAGTTGAATTTTGGCGATATCCGATCGATAGGTGAGATTTTGATCCGGGAGTCGGAATGGAATTCCGACAGTTGCAGTAGTTCCGTTAGGTGATTTTGGATGTGCCTGCAAAATTTTAGGTCATTCGGAGGTAGTTTGGTCGGGTTTTTGGTCGAATGTCGGTTGCGGAAGTTGGATGGAAACTTAGGCTTGAATCCGTGTGTAATTGGTGATTTTGATGTTTAGGATGGTGTTTTTATGCTTGGAACAAGTTCGTATCGTGTTTTGGAGTATGTTGGTGGTTTTCGTTGGGGTCCCGGGGGACCCGGGGTGGTTTCGGGAGGTTAAACGGGAGGAAATTGGAGTTTGGGAGCTGCTGTCATGAATTGCAGCAGCATTTCCGCTCCTGCGGATTGGGAACCGCAGGAGCGGGACCGCAGAAGCGGAATTTGGACCGCAGATGTGAAAGGGGGCTTGGCCAGGAGGTTCCGCAGAAGCGGATGACTCGTCGCAGGAGCGGACTCGCTTCGGCGAGTCCTTGGTCGCAGAAGCGGAAAGGCGGGCGACTGGGGAGAATCGCTGGTGCGGAGGCTTGTTCGCAGGAGCGGTCTCGCAGGAGCGAGACCTGGGCCGCAGAAGCGGAACTGGGCGGCTAGGTGTGTTTTCGCTGAAGCGACCATTTGGTCGCAGAGGCGGCCTCGCAGAGGCAGATTTTTGTCCGCAGAAGCGGAAATCGGGCCTGTGTTAAAAATAACATAAGGGTTAAAATTTCATAAGTTGCAAAACATTTGGGGCTCGGTTCTTGGAGGCGAATTAGGCGATTTGGGCGAGATATTGCTGGGAGATCATCGGGTTATCATCGGAGGTGAGTTTTATGGTTCCTCTACGCATTTTTATCATGAAATCATCCTTTAATTCACGGAAATTGGATCAAATTGTGGGGGAATTTAGCCTAAGCCAGGGTTTTGGTAAATTGCCGATTTGAGTGGGCAAATGGAGTCCGAATTTGGTAAATTTGATATGCCTAGACTCGTATTGAGACGAGGGTTCCGAATATGTAACTTTTATAATTTTTCGAGAAGCGTACCAAAAGTCGGGTTTTGACAACTTTGTGGGTTTTGATACAATTTGGGTTATTTTGAATGAATTGCGTGAAATTAGCATATATTGATGCATTCTCTATGATTTTGAGCAGATTTGGCATCCGAGGAGATTGATTTGCGAGGCAAGCGCAAGGCGGATTGAAGCTTCCACCGGTTCGAGGTGAGTGGTAGTAGTAAACAATGTACTGAGGGTTTGAAACCCCGTACTAGCACTTCACAGTGCTATGTTGAGATGAGACACGCGTCTTGTGACGAGCATGGTGACATTGTGATTGGGGACTTGGACTTGGTCCTTCCCGACTAATAGAATACTGTGTTGTATGACTGTTAATGAGATTATAACTGTACAATAGGGTTAATACCCATGTTTGGGGGCCTTGTGCCGATCTGTAGAGCATTAGGGAACCTGTAGAGCTAGGAGACCCTTATATCGTGTTGGAAACATACACTCAGCCGTAGCTCTAGCTGTATAGCATAATATGAGCCCGTACTAGATGTGTACATTGAGAGAGATTATCTAGGGTGGAATTCCCTGTTCTAGCTGAGCGGGCCTGAAAGGCCAAGTCTATACCGATTGAGATGAGATAGGGTCAAGGACCCACTGTGAGATGTTATATTGGGCCTGAAAGGCCAAGTCTATATTGACCGAGACAGGGTCAAGGACCCACTGTGATATATTATATTGGGCCTGAGAGGCCAAGTATATACTGACTGGGATAGGGTCGAGGACCCATTATGAGGTATTATATATATATACCTATATTGGATCGGGATGCACGCCGCAGTAGTATATATATTGGATCGGACTGCACGCCGCAGTAATATACATGTAATATAAATGTAATATACATGTGGAACGGACTGCACGCCGCAGTATTATTGTGCTTGGGCTGTAGGAGCCCCTTCGGAGTCTGAGTCTGCACACATTCTCAGTGAGCGCTGGTGTATATTATGGGATCGGGTTGCGCGCCGCAGTAGTATAAATATATATATATACATATATATATTGGATCGGACTGCACGCCGCAGTAATACATGTGTGGATCGGGCTGCACGCCGTAGTATCATAGCGCTTGGGCCTAGGGAGCCCCTCCGAAGTCTGTATATACCCCCAGTGAGCGCCGTATATGTATTGGAGCGGGCTGCACGCCGCAGCATTATACTTAATCATATCCTATTACCTACTTAAATATTTATATATTATAGACATAGGTATGTGTCTTCATATATTGAGATGGCCGTACACCGTAGGGGTACAAGTGAGGGTTTGATCAGTGTGGGATCTTGTAGATATAGATGAGCACTTGAGATCAGAGTACTTTCTACAGTGATGGCATACATGTGAGGGTTGCCTTAGAACTGTTTAGTGATAGCACAGGAGTTCTTACTTTCAATTATTGATTATCATTATTACTCACTGAGTTGAAATATACTCACCCCACTCCCCTGCACTTTTTGTGCAGATTCACAGGTGCCCGAGAGCGGTTGAGTTGTTGTTGCTGCCTGCTCATATCTACTTCTTGCGGAGACTACGAGGTAGCTGCCAGCATCCGCAGAGCCTGTTTTCTCCTACTTTATCATCTTGTTGATTTCTTCTTTTGTCTAGACTTGTTTGTATTAGGATGTTATTCTGTAGAGGCTCAGTCTCGTGACACCACGATATTGAGGGGACCGTACTTTGTATGTTTTTACTATCTCGCTTATCACCTGATATGATCATTTGCTGTTTAAGTTGAATTTGATTAATTGGAATTAATAACTGGCTGGTTTAAGGGATAATATGGTCGGGCTTGCCTAGCATTGTGTTGGGCGCCATCACGACTAGGGTTTGGGTCGTGACAGATACGTCCTAGTAGATGAATGAAATAATATTCATAGATGGTCAATTACTAAATAACAACCACGATATATAAACGGAAGGTCCTATTACTACAATTATATTAGTCAAATGGACTTATGTGGTTGTCGTAGGCCGATGCGCCCTACTACAATCGTACTACATTACTCCCAATCTGTTATGACTACAATCTTATTAGTCAAATCGACTTATGTGGTTGTCGTAGGCCGATGCGTCCTAGTATATGAATGAAATCATATTCATTCACGGTCTATTACTAAATAACAACCACGATATATAAACGGAAGGTCCTATTACTACAATCGTATTAGTCAAATGGACTTATGTGGTTGTCATAGGCCGATGCGTCCTACTACAATCGTATTACATTACTCCAAATCTATTATGACTACAATCGTATTAGTCAAATGGACTTATGTGGTTGTCGAAGGACGATGCGTCCTCCTACAATCGTATTACATTACTCCCAATCTGTTATGACTACAATCGTATTAGTCAATGGACTTATGTGGTTGTCGTAGGCCGATGCGTCCTAGTATATGAATGAAATCATATTCGTTCACGGTCAATTACTAAATAACAACCACGATATATAAATGGAAGGTCCTATGACTACAATCGTTTTAGTCAAATGGACTTATGTGGTTTTGTAGGCCGATGCGTCCTACTACAATCGTATCACATTACTTCCAATCTCTTATGACCACAATCATATTAGTCAAATGGACTTATGTGGATGTCGTAGGCCGATGCGTCCTAGTATATGAATGAAATCATATTCATTCACGGTCAATTACTAAATAACAACCACGATATATAAATGGAAGGTCCTTTTACTACAATCGTATTAGTCGAATGGACTTATGTGATTGTCATAGGCGGATGCGTCCTGCTACAATCGTAGTACATTACTCCCAATCTGTTATGACTACAATCGTATTAGTCAAATGGACTTATGTGGTTGTCGAAGGACGATGCGTCCTCCTACAATCGTATTACATTACTCCCAATCTGTTATGACTACAATCGTATTAGTCAAATGGACTTATGTGGCTGTCGTAGGCCGATGCATCCTAGTATATGAATTAAATCATATTCATTCACGGTCAATTACTAAATAACAACCACGATATATAAACGGAAGTTCCTATGACAACAATTGTATTATTCCAATGGACTTATGTGGTTGTCGTAGGACGATTCGTCCTAGTATATGAATGAAATCATATTCGTTCACGGTCAATTACTAAATAACCACCACGATATATAAACGGAAGGTCCTATGACTACAATCGTATTAGTCAAATGGACTTATGTGGTTGTCGTAGGCCGATGCGTCCTACTACAATCGTATTACATTACTCCCAATCTGTTATGACTACAATCGTATTAGTCAAATGGACTTATGTGGTTGTCGTAGGCTGATGCGTCCTAGTATATGAATGAAATCATATTCATTCATGGTCAATTACTAAATAACAACCACGATATATAAACGGAAGGTCCTATTACTACAATCGTATTAGTCAAATGGACTTATGTGGTTGTCGTAGGCCGATGCATCCTACTACAATCGTATTACATTACTCCCATTCTGTTATGACTACAATCGTATTAGTCAAATGGACTTATATGGTTGTCGTAGGCCGATGAGTCCTAGTATATGAATGAAATCATATTCATTCACGGTCAATCACTAAATAACAACCAAAATATATAAACGGAAGGTCTTATTACTGCAGCATTCTCCTGCAAATGTGGATGATCGAACAGTTTGCAATGATAGCATCACTGATAAGGATAGAGTTTTGGAAGCTCCAATAAGGCCATTTACAAGATCTCAAGCTAAGGAATTGCAAACTAAGGTTGCTGGACTTCAATGGCAAATAAAGAAGCTTCTAACTATGGAGGAAGAGCTCATGCCCAAAGGAGAAGAGTTGTCGAAGTTTATAACTATTTGGTTGTTCAAACTGAAGTCCAAGAGGAGGAAGATTTGGTTACCCAAATCAGCCCTTGGAGTCACCAAATGGGCTCAAAATGAGGTTAAAAGAGTTCCAGAAAGACGTGTTACAAGAGTAGCCCAATTGGAGTCCAAACAAATGGCCCAAAACTAGTTGTTCTAAGGTCCAAATCTGCCCCAAAGGGTCTTGGCCGCCCCTCACCTAACCAAAGACTTTTCTTAGACTTTAACAACCACCTACCTCATTGTAATAATTGTGTTTTCCACTACAACCACCCCACCTAGTTTTTAATGTTATTTTTATGCCTTTGTACTCCTATAAATAGGGTGTTCTTCTCCTTCATAAGACAGATTATTATTGATTGAGTATATCATACTTTGAGAGTTCTTTTGAACCTTTGTTACTTGTGCTTTGAGATTTATCTTTCAACCTTTACTAGTTCATAGTTCAAGGTAGTAAGATTACTTCTCTTTTGTGATATCTTTGATTCCTTTGTGGTATTCTTAGAAGGCGATTAATACTAGTATTAATTGTTGTCTCAAGTTACTCGTAAAGTGGTCAAGATCCGAATCTATTGTTTTGATTTGCTTTTTAAGTAAAGGCGTTTGATTTCTTTCATAAATCAAGACGTTGTTACTTTGATCTTGTCAAGGCTATAGAACTTGCGTTTTATCCCTTTCTAGCATATGTGAGTAGATTATTTAGAAATCTCGATTTTTAGATACTTTCTTTCATGATAATATACCAATACCTGGATACACTCTCAAGCAGTGCAAGTCCGCACTCAAATCAGCCCCTCGGGCTCAGCACTCCTTATCAATTTACACCAGGAGATCTGGTCAATAAGGCAACTAATGCATGTGTGCCAGTAATGTATGAGTGCTAAATGTTATGCCACGTAGTACACGTAAACCAATGTATGTATGCCATGCAATGCATATGACCGCTACGGCGTGTAGCCCGATCCAATTTGGGTACCCGTGCTCACTGTGGAGGTTCAGACTCCGGAGGGGCTCCTACAGCCCAAGCACAATATTAATATCACACCTGCTGCGGCGCGCAGCCCGATCCGTATACCACTGCGGCGTGCAATCCGATCCATGCATGTGTATGCATATGCTCACATAAATTGTCATGCCCTAACATATGGCCCTCGGCCCCAATCAGTCTAACAAATAATCAAGAAAGCCCTACGGGCAACAATATCATATTAGCTCACAGCTAAAAAAATGTTATTAAGACCTTGTTCAAGTTTTTCATAACCTTATAAAAATGCCGAATAGCAAAATACCATTTAAAACCTTAAATTTAGAATAAAATATGCACAGTGTTATCAAGACAATGATACCAATCCCTGAAAGATCCAAATAATCGGCACGAAGCCCAAGCATGATAATTAGTCCAATTCATTTCAACAATTAGGTCTTATTATTTATTACGCGGGACGGACCAAGTCACAATCCCCAATGGTGCTCTACCCCACGCCCATTATCCGGCGTGCAAGTCACCTCGACACATCACTAAGATGTGCAAGTCCGGGGTTTACTAACCCTCAGGACATCATTTACAAGTATTACCCACCTCGAACCGGCGAAAACTAATGCCCGCGATGCCTTAGCTCCTCGAACCGGCATCCACACACGTCAAAACTAGCACAAATCAGCACAAATATATCAAAATAGGCTAATGGAACATAACCCAATCGAAAGAACTCGAAAAAATATCAAAAATCACGAAATTTGCAAAACCCGAGCCCCGGGCCCACATCTCGAAAAATTTCGAAACTCATATTTCCAGAACCCTTCATCTCGCCACGAGTCCATACATATAAAATTTACCAAAATCGGAGTTCGATTGGCCTTTCAAAACCCAAATTTTCATTTTCAATATCTAGGCCACAATCCTTCACAATTTCTACCCAAATTCATGAATATTGATGTTAATTCTACCATAAAATGATGTTTTTGAGTCAAGAAACTTACCTCCGATGAATACCCGATGATTTCCCAGCGTTTTCCCGTGATCTCTTCTCTCTAGGGCTCAAAAATGGTGTTTTGGGGTGTGAAACCCGCGAGCCCTCTGTTCTGCAATTAAACTCACTGCCTGGGAATTTAACTCTACGCGTTCGCGATGTCTCTCACGCGAACGCGATGACCTGTTTGATTACTGTCAACTTTTCCTCTACGCGATCGCGTGAACCTGGACGCGATCGCAGTGACCCACTTAGCGACCCTATGCGATCGCATCAATACACCCGCGATCGCGATGCACAACCAGTCGACCTTACGCGATCGCATCTTTCTTCCCGCGATCGCGAAGAACAATTTTTCGGCCTCACTCCGATACACTATGCGATCGCAGACTCAACCTTGCGATCGCAGAGCTTCCCAGCTTTGCCCTACGCGATCGCAGACTCACCCTCACGATCGCAGAGCTCAACATCCTCCTCTTACGCGATCGCATACATAGCTTCGCGATCGCGAAGCACAAAAATTCTCTGCATTTATTGCAGCAGAAACAGCAGTGCCTTTGGCACAAATTGGTCCGTTTGGACCCCCGAATTTATCCCGAGGCTCCCGGGACCCCAACAAAAACCACCAACATACTCCGAAACACGATACGAACTTGTTCCAATCATAAAAACATCATCCTAAACATCAAAATCACCATTTCCACACGGATTCAAGCCTAAGTTTCTTCAAAACATTCAAAACTAACATTCAATCCAAAACCCGATCAAACGACGTCCGAATGACCTGAAAATTTGCAGACATATCCAAAATCACATAACGAAGCTACAGGAATTGTCGGAATTCCATTCCGACCCCCGGATCAAAATCTCACCTACCATTCGGATTTCGCCAAAATTCAACCTTCGCCAATTCAAGCCTAAAACTACACCGGACCTCCAAATTCAATTTCGATTGCTCTCCTAAGTCATAAATGATCCCCCAAAACTAGTTGAATCATCAGAATCCGATTCCGAGCACTCTAACTTGATAGCCAACTCTAGGTTGACTTTCCATATTCAAACTTCCTTCAAACATGCTATTTGCTTCATTTTCCATTCAATTCACTCCTAACTCACCCGATAGGTTCTAACACCGATATAGAAGCATAAGATATGTTAATGCAAGGTAACGGGGTGGAAATTCCCATAACAACGGTTGAAATACATTGTGATGTCTTGTTGAGCTGTGAATGTATTGCTAGGATGGTTTTGGTGATTCTCTGGCAGGTGGATAGGCCAATTTACAAAGGAAACTATGCCGAAATTTTTGGAAAATTTGGGACTTAGAAAAGATTTTTGTGACCTAAAGAGTGGACTTAACTGTTGTGTGTGAATGAATACAAGAATTGCAAAAGAATTAATATTTCTGATGATTCGAACCTCCGCCGAAGCTTGTAAATGACTTGAGTTTAATCTAACTAGAACTTTGTTGCATCATTTGAGTAAGAAGGCTATGAGTGGCTAAAAATGCTTTGATGTATGACTCCGAGCTAAGTTGGGGAGGTTGTTATTGATTAACTGATTGCACTGTCGTGTGCTGTGTTCTTGTCTCTAAGTATGTTGGGAAAATTCTAATAAAGGTTATGGTGCTTCGTAGATGTGAAGAAATACTAGGATGTTTTGAACTGATGTTGGTATGGAATGTTTGGTGTATAGAAAAGAGTGATAGCTAATCGTGTCTGTAAGTAATCATGTTCTGCGATGTCAGAAGTTCTAACAAAGCACGAGTGGTTCTGTTCAATAAGACAGTTGAATTATAACCGAATAAGGGTGAATGACGCCCAAGAATGGTTTGCAATGTTCAAGATTTTGCTTGTAACAGTCAGGTGCCTTAAGATTGTGTATGTGGCTATAGATGGCAGTTTCGTTAGAAAAGATCAAGGCTTGTGTTATATCATGTGAATGATGGGATTCTACGTATCTGTATTGGGAAGTAATGATAACAATTTAAAAATCGCGGGAAGCTCATCAAAATAAAGTGTGGTGGAATGTGGTACTTCTGGGAACACTGAGAGAGTATTCAGTGGCCTATGGGTCTTAGACCATGTGGTCTTGTGTATGAGCCTTGTGTGGTAAAAAGGGTTGAGGCATTGTCGTACTACAGTAAAGACTGATATGAAATTAGAGATTAATCAGAAAGGAAACTGGGAAACTGGGTAAATGGAACAACTTGTTAATAAACCGAAGCGGTATGAAAAGGAATACGATTAATTCATGCTATGTGCTTGAAGTGATGAGTCTTGCAGATATTGTGCAGCAAAGCTCTTGAGTGCTGGCAGTTGTGTAACTTAATATGGGTATAAGGACTCAGTCCTGGCGGTTTAATTTATGCAATATAATTGGGAGAAAAATTATGCGATGTGTTATACCGTGGTTTGAAAATGAGTGTATTTTTCCTGTTGGTATGCAAGGATGGGAATTTGTAATGAGTTTTCTCTATATGGGATCATGAAAGCCCTTGACTAGTTGAGTGCGCCGATGTTTGCGGCGTAGGAAAGGAATATGAATTTCCATGTTATCTTAGGGTGGTGTGGCATATGCGACGTGTGATGGAAAGTTGATAATGGTATATTCTAGGTTTTGAGATCAGTTCATAATATATGGGAAGTCAATAAAATTATTGAGAAGCGCGGACAACTGCAGGTGAATTAAGAATCGATCTTTCTGATGATTTAAGAAAATGGTACTGCTATTCTAGTAATTTGGAAGGGAATATGGTCCAAAAGGGACAAGGTAATGTAAACTGATAATATCTAATGGCATGGTGGTATTCTCTTGTGGGATCGACTGTAATAATTGAGTCGTGGATGGCATAGTGAAATTTTTGAATGGCTTTCGTGGAACGAATGGGCACTTGATGTGCGTTATGTATTCGTACGGTGGAGTGTGGAACCAGGTATAGCGATTCATGTGTTATATATGTGTTGGAGACTAGAAGTTCTAGTAATCCGCATATGCAGTGGTTGTATATCGTGTGTATCAGCACCATTTAGCTCTTAGCTTGATATGATGAATTTGGGTTATGATACCTTATTTCAGACTGGTTGACATAAGCCAGGTCGTCTAGACTAATGTGATATGGGCTATGTCGAAAAATGGCACAAATTGCGTAGCAGAAAAACATCAGAGTATGCTCCAACAGAGTAGTTGTACCCAGGACCAGCGGACGGCTGGTAGGCATTGCTTTGTCGATTGGACCTTAGGGGCGGATGTTAGTGTAGAGGTATCTACCATTAATTCAGCTCCAGTATTGAGAAACGTTGTCAGATACGTTTCATGTGGCCGAGCTTGAGGATATATATATATGTTTGCTGTAATGAGAAAATTCGACTCGATATGCATTTCCTTTTTGCGAGATTTATGCGAGGATCGGGTGGCACGCCGCCATAGGTATGTCATTGGATGCTATAATGAGAAAATTCGACTCGATATGCATTTCCTTCTTGCGAGATTTATGCGTGGATCGGGTGGCACGCTGCCACGGGTTATTTGGATTGGGTGGCACGCCGCCACAGGTACGGTATCTGGATCGGGTGGCACGCCGCCACGGGTATGTCATTGGAGCGGGTTGCACGCCGCAACAGAATATTGTGAAAATATAGTTAGTCATATGCTTCCTGGTATACAATACTTCCTCACTTCTGAGGAAAAGTCCGTTTTGAGTATCGCTTGGCGAATGGCACATCGGTTGTGTCCTTTCAGGATTTAATAGCATACGTTAATTGTTTCACCGTGGGTAAGGTTGATTGCTTGGGTTCAAGGCCTAGATCTGTGCGTGCCTAACCGTTTTGAGCTTAGTGGCTTGAGGTGCTTCATGAGTAATAACGTTGGGATAGAATCACGAATCGTGGCAAGGCCACGTGGTGTTATGACATCTCGAGGAGGATTCAGGTACTTTATTTCTATAATATGAGACGCGATCTTAGTTCTATATTAAGATGGCACAGAGGGATTAAATTGCAGCTCTAATTGCTGGAGACAGTTGTCATGATTTAAGCTGTCATGATTCGAGTGTGTGCAGACGTTTCTATTGGAGCCTATGTTGTGCTCGTCGCGGCTTAGGCCGGTGGTTGAGATGTCATGTCACCAGTGTGGTGTGTTATGATCGAAATGATCGTTGGAGTCATTAATAAATACGAGCATATTGGATCTTAGCTTGTTAGAAAGGTAAAAAAAATCGAGGTTTGGCTCCGAAACCTATCGTGGTATGAGTTTTAAAAAGGGAAATAGATTCACGAATGGTTAACCTGAGAGATGGGTTCGGTATATCGCGTGCTTCAGCTACCGTAGACAGGATATGGAGGTGTTGGAATAAGACTCTATCTAATGAAAGAGGTTTTCAGCTAGTAGTTGGTTATTTTGGCCAGTTGTTGGGATTAGAGACTATCGTCTCGAGTGATTGGGATGTTGATACAACATATGATCTCACCTGGAGTAGTGAATATGGGTTATTGCATTGGATTCGAGTGTATCCTGAGTATAGGCATGGGATTTGCATTTGGCATATGATTTCAGAAAGTACAATGTGATTTATGGTTCAGATGGTCTGTGAAATTTTGACTATATGGTGTTTTCGGACTTGGGTGAGATAGGGTGACGTATGATCGCCCGAATATATGCTTGGTAAGGTCATTCAACTATTGGGTTTCTTCTAGTACAACTTTGAGTCCGCTTGAGGACGAGCGTTTGTTTAAGTTGGGGAGAATGTAACGACCCGGCCCGTCGTTACGGGAATTTCCACCCCGTTACCTTGCATTAACATATCTTATGCTTTTATATCAGTGTTAGAACCTATCGGGTGAGTTAGGAGTGAATTGAATCGAAAATGAAGCAAATAGCATGTTTGAAGGAAGTTTGAATATGGAAAGTCAACCTAGAGTTGAATATCGAGTTAGAGTGCTCGGAATCAGATTCTGATGATTCGACTAGTTTCTGGGGATCATTTATGACTTAGGAGAGCAATCGGAATTGAATTTGGAGATCCGGTGTAGTTTTAGACTTGAATTAGCTAAGGTTGAATTTTGGCGAAATCCGAACGGTGGGTGAAATTTTGATCCGGGAGTCAGAATGGAATTTCGACCATTTCTGTAGCTTCGTTATGTAATTTTGGATATGTCCGCAAATTTTCAGGTCATTCGGACGTCGTTTGATCGGGTTTTGGATTGAATGTTAGTTTTGAAAGTTTTGAAGAAACTTAGGCTTGAATCCGTGTGTAATTGATGATTTCGATGTTTAGGATGGTGTTTTTATGATTGGAACAAGTTCGTATCGTGTTTTGGAATATGTTGGTGGTTTTCATTGGGGTCCCGGGGGCCTCGGGAGGATTTCGGACCATCAATCGGGCATTTTGAACTTGGAAAGGTCTGCTGTAAATTGTAGGTTGGTGCAGCAGGCATTAAGCCTTCGCGTTCGAGTGGCCCAAGTCGCGTTTGCGAAGGCAGGGCTGGCTAAGGATTCGCGTTCGCGATCAGGCTATCGCGTTCGCATAGGCAAGGTTGGACGAAGCTTCGCGTTCGCGTGAAGGATGGACGCGTTCGCGTAGAAGAAATCCGGCGGCTGGAAGAATTGAACTTCGCGGACGCGTGATAGGGCGTCGCGTTCGCGATGAAGTAATCGAACAGGCCATCGCGTTCGCGTGAGAGACATCGCGAACGCGTAGAGTTAAATTCCCAGGCAGTGAGTTTAATTGCAGAACAGAGGGCTCGCGAGTTTCACACCCCAAAACACCATTTTTGAGCCCTAGAGAGAAGAAATCACGGGAAAACGTTGGGGAATCATCGGGTATTCATCGGAGGTAAGTTTCTTGACTCAAAAACATCATTTTATGGTAGAATTAACATCAATCTTCATGAAATTGGGTAGAAATTGTGAAGGATTGTGGCCTAGATATTGAAAACGAAAATTTGGGTTTTGAAAGGCCAATCGAACTCCGATTTTGGTTGTATGTACGGACTCGCGGCGAGACGAGGATTCTGGAAATATGAGTTTCGAGATTTTTCGAGATGTAGGCTCGGGGCTCGGGTTTTGCCAATTTCGTGATTTTTGATATTTTTCGAGTTCTTTCGATTGGGTTATGTTCCATTAGCCTATTTTGATATATTTGTACTGATTTTGACTAGTTTTGACGTGCGTGGATGCCGGTTCAAGGAGCTAAGGCGTCGCGGGCATGAGTTTTCGTCGGTTCGATGTGGGTAATTCTTGTAAATGATGTCCTGAGGGTTAGTAAACCCCGGACTTGCATATCTTAGTGTTGTGTTGAGGTGACTTGCACACCGGATAACGCGCGTGGGGTAGAGCACCATTGGGGATTGTGACTTGGTCCGTCCCGCATAATAAATAATAACACCTAATTGTTGAAATGAATTGGACTAATTATCATGCTAGGGCTTCGTGCCGATTATTTGAATCCTTCAGGGATTGGTATCATTGTTTTGATAATACTGTGCATATTTTATTCTAAATTTAAGGTTTAAAAATGGTATTTTGCTATTCAGCATTTTTATAAGGTTATGAAAAACTTGAACAGGTCTTAATAACATTTTTAGCTGTGAGCTAACATGATATTGTTGCCTGCAGGGCTTTCTTCATTATTTGTTAGACTGATTGGGGCCGAGGGCCATATGTTACGGCATGACAATTTATGTGAGCATATGCACACACATGCATGGATCGGACTTCACGCCGCAGTGGTATACGGATTGGGCTGCGCGCCGCAGCATGTGTGATATTAATATTGTGCTTGGGCTGTAGGAGCCCCTCCGGAGTCTGAACCCCCACAGTGAGCACGGGTACCCAAATTGGATCGGGCTACGCGCCGTAGCGGTCATATGAATTGCATGGCATACATACATTGGTTTACGTGTACTACGTGGCATAATTAGCACTCATACATTAATGGCACACATGCATTAGTTGCCTTATTGACCAGATCTCCTGGTGTAAATTGATAAGGAGTGCTGAGCCCGAGGGGCTGATTTGAGTGCGGACTTGCACTGCTTGAGATTGTATCCAGGTATTGGTATATTATCATGCAAGAAAGTAGCTAAAAATAGAGATTTCTAAATAATCTATTCACATATGCTGGAAAGGGATAAAAAGATAGTTTTGTATTGCGTAGCATGAGATAGTGCCTATCGTGGTTTTCTTCCCTTCAGCTTTATTTACTTTTATTATTGCTGAGTTGGAAGTACTCACACCCGACTCCCTGCACCTTGTGTGCAGATCTAGGTACATCATAGTGGAGCTGATTCTATTGCGGATCGGGAGTGCTTTTGGACAGTCGAGGTAGCTGCCAGCGTTCGCAGGACCTGATTCTCCAGTTTGTCTGTATTTTGTTCTGATCATCCCACAGTTGTGCACAATTATATTCACTATTTACACTTTGTATACTCTGTAGAGGCTCATGACTATTGACCCTTCGGTCTATGGGAGTTGGTATGCGTTGGGACTTGGTTCCCCTGTTTCGATATATCCTTCACTGTTATTTTACAATTGTTACGCTTAAATGGGATAAGGCGAGCTCATAGCTCTATGATTGTTGTTGATTGGCCGTGTTGGCCTAGCAGTGTGCTGGGCGCCATCACGACCGGATTTGGGGTCGTGACAAGTATCTTTTATTACATCCAAACTAAGGTGTTGTTTTATCTTTACAACATGCTAAGTTTTTTATTAATATTTTTCACATAATTCTGCAAACCAATTTTGGAAGTATTTAATTCTTGCTCCTAAAGTATCTTGTAATGCTGCATTATTCCAATCTTTTAATATTTTTGAACTAAATGGTTCTCGTAATTTTGAAAAATATAATTTTCTTATTTCTTTACTTTCCTCTATACTATATATTCCTTTATAGTAAAATTCTTTAAATGCACATGTATATTCGTCTATGTAACACATATTACATATTGCTAATTTTGACATTTGATTTCTATTTAATATTTTTTCTCTATGCTGTTCTACTATTTCTGTTTCTGCACTACTAAATTCATTTCTTATAGTTGTTTCATATTTATGCAAAATTTCTATAGCTGTTGTAGCTTTTTCACCATCTAGTTTTTTATCATTTCTTAATACTCCTAAGGCATCTTTAGTTATATTTTGTAACCATAACTTAGTTGTTCCTATTAACGTTCTTTCTATGTATTCCGGTACATCTGATATTCTTATTTTATTGTTTATAATCTGTTTTGTCATGTATCCTACCCATAACTGGATTGTCTTATTTATATCTTTTACACAGTCTAGATCTAAGAAATTATTTTGTATTGTTGTTGGTATTTGTGTTGGAATCCATTTGTATATCTTGGTTCTCTATCATTTCTATATGTTTTCTTATAATTATTTTCATAATTTATATAACTTTTTTGCTCTAATTGTGTATCTTTTGTTCCTCGATGTACTTGGTTTTTCATCTATTATAGCATTTATTTCTATACGATCATTTCTACCTTCTTTGTTTTGTTCTACTTGTGCTATATTTTCTAAAAGTTCCGTATATGTTTCACTTGTTTCTGAATAATTTTCTAAATCACTATTATTATTTGGTTCATTTATTTCTTCTGTTCTAATTATTTCTAATTTTGGATTATTTTCTAACTTTTCTTCTTTTAATTATTCTTTGAATCTATTTATCTCAAGTTGTAATTTATTTTCTTGTTCTTTTTCTTTTTGTCTGGTTGCATATAGTTCTTTTAACATGTTTAATTCTTTTTCTAATTCTATTATTTTAGCATTTTTTGTTTCTTCTATCTGTTTTATTTCTCTTTTTGATTGTTGTTTAATTTTTTCTATCTCATATTGTCACGACCCAAATCCGGTCGTGATGGCGCCCAACAATCAAGCTAGGCCAGCCATACCAACAATTTACTCATTTCATCGAATACCAGTCCCAAATGGACAACCCAAGAAGAATATATGAGTTTAAGAACTCCAATAATAATAATAATGAACAAAATACCGACACTCCCAAAGATCCGGAGTCACAAGTCTAGAGCCTCTAACAAAACCCAACAGGAATAGAGAGTACTGTATAGAAATACTCAAGTCCGAATATAAAATAACAACTGGAAAGAGAAGGAGAAGCTAGGTTCTGCGAACATAGGCAGCTACCTCAGCAACTCGATATGACACCGCAAACGCTGGAAATGCCTGTCTACTGCTCCTGAGTACCTGAGTCTGCACACAAAAGGTGCAGGGAGTAGGGGTGAGTACTAAGTACTCAGTGAGTAATAAATATATACAAGTAGCTGAAAATAAGAAATCCACAGAATACCACATCATGAAGCTAAACTACAGTTCGAATCTCCTACGAACTAGCATCAACAATACAATGCAGCTACCACAGAGAAATTCCACAAATAAAGATGCAATGCAATGCACATAACCGCTACGACGTGTAGCCCGATCCAATTTAACGTCGACGGCGCTCACTGGGGGTGTGTACAGACTCCGGAGGGGCTCTTACAGCCCAAGCGCAATACTGCTGCGGTGTGCAGCCCGATCCTCATATCAACCACTGGGGCGTGCAGCCCGATCCATGCTCAGTCCACAATAAGCAAATAAGTCACAAAAGAGTTCATTTTTCTTAATTCCAGTTTCCAGTTCATAATTTATGAAAAATACTTTAACGTTATTAAATTTGCAAAAGCCGGTGACTTAGCATATCAATACCGTGATTCCAATTTCCAGGACTGAGATTAGTGATTTAAGCATATATAGCTATCACATAAATATTGTCCTCTAAGGACGCTACAGGTCGGCACGAGGCCCCAAACAAGGCTTACAACCCATAATTATATCAAATACAGTGTATTTCTAACACTAATAACATATTATTCATTTCCGGGATGGACCAAGTCTCAATCCCCAGTCACAATCAATCCCGCACCTGCCATGGTGTGCGAGCCACGACCTACTAGCGTCACAATGTGCTAAGTCGGGGTGTCAAACCCTCAGGCTACCATATACACAAACTACTCACCTCTAGCCGGTCGTAGACTCGTCCGCGATGCCTTTTCCTTTGAATTTAGCTCCCTCGTGCGTAGAATCTAGTCAAACCACAATAATTATATCAAATACGGGTCAAAGAAACATAACCCATTTCAATTTACATGAAATTCGCATAAATTATACTAAGTTGGTAAAACCCGACCCCGGGCCCACTTCTCGGAACATTCCGAAATTAGTACCAACGCGACCCTCATCTCGCCACGAGTCCGTGCATATAAAATATATCGAAATCGGAGTTCAAATGGCCTCCCAAAACTCAAAATCCCGTTTTCAATATCTAGGCCACATTTCTTCAAGATTTCTACCCAATTTCATGAAGATTGATGTTAATTCTACCATAAAATGATGTTTTTGAGTCAAGAATCTTACCTCCGATGAATACCCGATGATTTCCCAGTGATTTCCTCGAGTTTTCTTCTCTCTAGGGCTCAAAATTGTGTTTTGGGTGAATGAACCCACGACCCCTCTGTTCTGTGATTTAATTCACTGCCAGAGCAGTTTGCTCTACGCGATCGCGACTCGCCTCACGCGATCGCGATGTTCAAAAATCCGGCCTCACGCGATCGTGTCTCTCTTCCTGCGATCGCGTAGCACAAATTCCCTGGACCCCCAATTCTCTTCTACGCGATCACGTAGGTACTCATGCGATCGCGATGGCCATCCGGTTAACTCTATGCGATCGCGACTGGTGCTCCTGCGATCACATTGGTCTATCCCCTAACCCTACGCGATCGCATCCCCCGCCCCGCGATCGCGGAGAGCAAATTCCTGCTGCTTTTATGACAGCAACCAGCCTTCTCATTTTTCCCAAAAATGGTCCGTTTGGACCCCCGGATTCATCCCGAGACCCCCGGGACCCCAACGAAAACCATCAACTTACTCCAAAACACGATACGAAGTTGTTCCAATCATAAAAATACCATACTAAACATCAAAATCACCATTTACACACGGATTAAAGCCTAATTTTTCTTTAAAACCTTCAAAACTAACATTCAATCCAAAACCCGATCAAACGATGTCCGAATGACCTGAAAATTTGCAGACATATCCAAAATCACATAACGAAGCTATAGAAATTGTCGGAATTCCATTCCGACCCCCGGATCAAAATATCACCTACCATCCGGTTTTCGCCAAAAATCAACCTTCGCCAATTCAAGCCTAAAACTACACCGGACCTCCTAATTCAATTCCGATTGCTCTCCTAAGTCATAAATGATCCCCCGAAACTAGTAGAATCATCGGAATCCGGTTCCGAGCACTCTAACTAAATAGTCAACTCTAGGTTGACTTTCCATATTCAAGCTTCCTTCAAACATGCTATTTGCTTCATTTTCAACCCGAATCACTCCTAACTCACCCGATATACTCTAATACTGATATAAAATCATAAGATATGAAAATGCAAGGTAACGGGGTGGTAATTCCCGTAACGACGGGCCGGGTCATTACATTCTCCCCAACTTAAACAAACGCTCGTCCGCGAGTGGGTTAAGAAACATACCTGGAGCATCAAACAAGTGTGGGTATCTGCTCCGCATCTCCTGCTCGGTCTCCCAAGTTGCTTCCTCCACGGGACGAACTCTCCACTGCACTTTCACTGAAGCTATGTCCTTGGATCTCAGCTTACGAATCTGTCGACCCAAAATAGCTACTGGCTCTACATCATAAGTCAAGTCTTCATCTAGCTGTATCGTGCGGAAGTCTAACACGTGAGACGGGTCTCCGACATACTTCCGGAGCATGGATACATGGAACACCGGGTGAACTCCCGACAAACTGGGTGGCAAAGCAAGATAGGCCACCTTCCCAACTTTCCTAAGCACCTCAAAAGGTCCAATGAACCTTGGGCTCAACTTTCCTTTATTTCCAAACCTCATAACACCCTTCATAGTCGAAACCTTCAGCAACACCTTCTCACCCACTGAATAAGACACATCTCGGACCTTCCGGTCTGCATAACTCTTCTGACGCGACTGAGCTGTGCGAAGTCTCTCCTGAATCACCTTCACCTTTTCTAAGGCATCTTGGACTAACTCTGTCCCCAACAACCTAGCCTCGCCGGGCTCGAACCAACCGACTGGAGACCTACACCGCCTCCCATATAAAGCTTCATACGGTGCCATCTGAATGCTGGACCGATAGCTATTATTATAAGCAAACTCCGCAAGAGGCAAGTAATCAGCCCATGAACCACCAAAATCAATGACACAAGCACGCAACATGTCCTCCAATATCTGAATAGTACGCTCAGACTGCCCATCCGTCTGTGGATGAAATGATGTGCTCAGCTCTACCTGTGAACCCAACTCTCGCTGAAATGTCCTCCAGAACTGAGAAGTGAACTGGGTACCTCTGTCTGATATAATAGAAATGGGAACTCCATGCAATCTCACTATCTCTCGGATAAATATCTCTGCCAACCGCTTTGAGGAATACGTAGTACACACTGGGATGAAGTTAGCTGACTTGGTCAACCTATCCACCACCACCCAAACTGAATCAAACTTCCTCGCTGTCCGAGGGAGTCCACTGACAAAGTCCATAGTAATCCTTTCCCACTTCCACTCAGGAATATCAATACGCTGGAATACACCACCAGGTCTCTGATGCTCAGACTTGACCTGCTGACAGTTTAGACACCGAGCCACATGGCCCATAATATCTTTCGTCATCTTTCTCCACCAGTAATGTTGCTTCAAATCCTGGTACATCTTCGCGGATCCTGGATGAATAGAATACCGCGAGCTATGGGCCTCCTCCAATATCAACTCACGAAGGCCATCAACATTGGGCACGCATATCCGGCCTTGCATCCGCAATACACCATCACTATCAATAGTGACATCTCTGGCATCATCATGCTGAACTCTGTCCTTAAGGACAAGTAAGTGTGGATCATCATACCGGCGCTCTCGAATACGATCATATAAAGAAGAACGAGCTACTACACAAGCCATCACCCGACTGGGCTCAGAAATATCCAGCCTTACCATCTGATTAGCTAACGCCTGAACATCAACTGCTAGGGGTCTCTCCCCAACCGGAATATACGCCAAACTGCCCATACTAATAGCCTTCCGGCTCAATGCATCAGCCACTACATTGGCTTTCCCGGATGGTACAAGATAGTAATATCATAGTCTTTAAGCAATTCAAGCCATCTCCGCTGCCTCAAATTTAGATCTTTCTGCTTAAACAAATGCTGAAGGCTGCGGTGGTCTGTATATACATCACAAGATACACCATATAGGTAATGCCTCCAAATCTTCAAGGCATGAACAATAGCAACTAACTCCAAATCATGAACAGGGTAGTTCTTCTCGTGGGGCTTTAGCTGACGAGAAGCATATGCAATAACTCTACCCTCCTGCATCAACACGCAACCGAGCCCAACTCTAGAAGCATCACAATACAACGTATATGACCCTGAGGCCGATGGCAACACAAGTACCGGAGCTGTGGTCAAAGCCTCCTTGAGCTTCTGGAAGCTCTCCTCACATTCATCAGACCACACAAATAGAGCATTCTTCTGTGTCAACTTAGTCAACGGTGAAGCAATAGATGAGAAATCCTGAACAAACCGACGATAATAGCCTGCCAAGCCGAGAAAACTCCGAATCTCTGTTGCTGAGGAAGGTCTGGGCCAATTCTGCACTGCCTCGACCTTCTGAGGATCAACCTGAATACCATCACTGGACACTATATGTCCCAGAAAAAACCGACAGTATCAAGCCAGAACTCACACTTACTGAATTTTGCATAAAATTTCTCTTCTCTCAACCTCTGCAATACCACCCTCAAGTGCTGTGCATGCTCCTTCCGGCTGCGTGAATATACCATAATGTCATCAATAAACACAATCACAAAAGAATCAAGGTACGGCCGAAATACACTATTCATCAAGTGCATAAATGCAGCTGGGGCATTAGTCAGCCCGAATGACATCACCAGGAACTCGTAGTGCCCATATCGCATCCTGAACGCTATCTTCATAATATCTGAGTCCCTGATCTTCAACTGATGATAGCCCGATCGAAGATCAATCTTAGAAAATACACTAGCTCCCCGGAGCTGATCAAATAGGTCCTCAATACGAGGCAATGGGTACTTATTCTTCACTGTTACCTTGTTCAGCTTCCTATAATCAATGCACATTCTCATTGTGCCATCTTTCTTCTTCACTAACAACACCGGTGTACCCCAAGGTGACACACTCAGACGAATGAAACCCTTATCTAAGAGTTCCTGAAGATGTTCCTTCAATTCATTTAACTCCGCTGGTGCCATGCGATATTGAGGAATAGAAATGGGTTGATTGCCCGGCACCAAGTCTATACCAAAATCAATATCCCTGTCAGGCGGCATGCCCGGCAGGTCTGCTGGAAATACATCCGGAAACTCCCTCACAATGGGGACCGAATCAAGACTGGGTATCTCAGCCTCAACATTTCTAATGAAGGTCAAATAAGATAAAGAACCCTTGCCAATCATTCGTTGGGCCTTTATATAAGAAATCACCCCGTCGGACACATAATCAGTCAAGCCACGCCACTCGATCCTCGGATTACCTGGAATAGCTAGTGTGACTGTCTTGGCATGACAGTCCAAAATCGCATGGTAAGGAGATAGCCAATCCATGCCTAGAACCACATCGAAATCTACCATGCCCAGTAGTAATAGATCAACTCGGGTCTCTAGACCCCCAATAGTAATAATACAGGATCGATATACCTGATCCACAACAACAGTATCCCCCACTGGGGTAGACACATGTACGGGCAAAGCAAGAATACCACGGGTCATACCTAAATGATGTACAAAATAAGTAGAGACATAAGAATAGGTGGATTCGTGATCAAATAAGACAGAAGCATCCCTGTGGCAGACTGAGATAATACCTGAAATGACCGCATCTGAAGCACTAGCATCATTCCTATCCGGAAGAGCATAGAAACGAGCCTGGCCTCCACCAGTACGATCTTCACCCCTAGGGCGACCTCTGGATACCTGGCCACCAGTCCTAGCCGACTGTGCTGGCGCCGAAGAAACAGGAGTAGAAGACGAGGGCCGATCCCTCTGCTGAGACCGCTTACGAAGCCACTGAGGACACTCTCTCCTGATATGACCCAAATCACCGCACTCAAAACAACGGCCTGAAGATGGAAGAAGGGGCTGCTGAGGACCCCTCGCTACAGATGAACCCTGTGCTGAGGAAGCAGGAGCAGTGCTTTGAGCTGGAAGAGGACTCAGTGCAGGCTGACTCTGCTGACGGCTCTGCTGACCCTGATAACCCTGATGGCTCTGCTGACCCTGATAACCCTGATGGCCCTGACGACCACGATCTAACGAAACCCCACTGGACTCTACTCGTCCAGACTGATGAGACCTGAAAGAACGACCCCTGCTATGCTGAGGTTGGCCCCTAGACGGAGCACCACTGTAGCTGCCAGTACCACGAGGCCTCTTAGCCTCTCTGTCCTCCCGCTCTCTGCGGCGATCTGTCTCAATGTGACGGGCCGCATCAACCACCTCCTCAAAGGTATCTGTCGAAACTCTCTCCCTGGTCATCAATATGCGGATGGGTTAAATAAGGCCATCAATAAATCTCTGAATCCTCTCTCGGTCTGTAGGAACCATCCACATGACGTGACGGGCCAACTGTGTGAATCTCATCTCATACTGGGTAACAGTCATATCTCCCTGCTTCAGCCACTCAAACTGACGTCGCAGCTCTTCTCTCTGAGACTGAGGCACGTACTTTTCCAAAAATACCGTGGAGAACTGCTGCCAAGTGAGGGGCACTGCCCCAGCGGGCCTACGCCTCTCAAAATCCTTCCACCACTGAAATGCTACACATGTGAACTGAAAAGTGGTGAATGAAACACCGCTGGACTCTAGAATACCCGCGGCAAAGCATGCGCTGACATCTGTCAAGAAAACCCTGGGCGTCCTCGCCCTCAGCACCACTGAATGTCGGAGGCTGTAGCCTCTTAAATCTCTCCAAACGACGCTGCTCATCGTCGGGCATAGCTGGAACCATATAAGCAGGAGCTGGTGCAATGGGCGCAACTGGCTGAACTGGCTCGGGTGTGTGAGCCACGGGGGTCTGATTCCCTCCCCCTGCCTGTGAAGATGATACTGCAACAGTAGCTGCAACTACCTGAGCCAAGCCTGTGCATACTGATAAGATCTGGGCCAAGGTCTCTTGAAGACCCGGTATCATAATGGGCACTGCCGGTACCTGAACTTGAGTTGCCGGAGCGTCTGCCGCTGGAATCTGGTCTTGAGCCTGGGCCACTGGTGCCGGAATCTGACCCTGAGTCTGGTCAGTTGGTGGGTCAGCAGGTGCTGGTACTGTCGAATTATAGCGGATTCAAGCCTAAGTTTTCATCTAAACTTCCAAAATGAACATTTAATCAAAAAGCCGACCAAACGACGTCCGAATGACCTGCAAATTTGCAGACATATCCAAAATCACATAACGAAGCTACAAATTGTCGGAATTCCATTTCAACCCCCGGATCAAAATCTCACCTATCGTTCGGATTCGCCAAAATTTCAAACTTCGGCATTTCAAGCCTAATTGAGCTACGGACCTCCAAAATTATCACGACACAAATCCGGTTGTGATGGCGCCCAACAATCAAGCTAGGCCAGCCAGACCAACAATTTCTGATTACATCAAATACCAGTCCCAAATGGACAACCCAAGAAGAATATATGAGTTTAAGAACTCCAATAATAATAATAATGAACAAAATACCGACACTCCCAAAGATCCGGAGTCACAAGTCTAGAGCCTCTAACAAAACCCAACAGGAATAGAGAGTACTGTATAGAAATACTCAAGTCTGAATACAAAATACAAAATAACAACCGGAAAGGAGAGGAGAAGCTAGGTTCTGCGAACGTAGGCAGCTACCTTAGCAACTCGATATGACACTACAAATGCTGGAAATGCCTGTCTACTGCTCCTCAGTACCTGAGTCTGCACACAAAAGGTGCAGGGAGTAGGGGTGAGTACTAAGTACTCAGTGAGTAATAAATATATACAAGTAGCTAAAAATAAGAAATCCACAGAATACCACATCATGAAGCTAAACTACAGTTCGAATCTCCTACGAACTAGCAACAACAATACCATACAGCTACCACAGAGTAATTCAACAAATACAGATGCAATGCAATGCACATAACCTGCTACGGCGTGTAGCCCGATCCAATTTAACGTCGACGGCGCTCACTGGGGGTGTGTACAGACTCCGGAGGGGCTCCTACAGCCCAAGCGCAATACTACTGCGGCGTGCAGCACGATCATCATATCAACCACTGCGGTGTGCAGCCCGATCCATGCTCACTCCACAATAAGCAAATAAGTCACAAAACAGTTCATTTTTCTTAATTCCAGTTTCCAGTTCATAATTTATGAAAAATACTTTAACTTTATTAAATTTGCAAAAGCCGTTGACTTAGCATTTCAATAGTGTGATTTCAATTTCCAGGACTGAGATCAGTGATTTAAGCAAATATAGCTATCACATAAATATTGTCCTCTAAGGACACTACAGGTCGGCACAAGGCCCCAAACAAGGCTTACAGCCCACAATTATATCAAATACAGTGTATTTCCAACACTAATAACATATTATTCATTTCCGGGATGGACCAAGTCTCAATCCCCAGTCACAATCAATCCCGCACCTACCAGGGTGTGCGAGCCTCAGGCTACCATATACACAAACTACTCACCTCTAGCCGGTCGTAGAATCTAGTCAAACCACAATAATTATATCAAATACGGGTCAAAGAAACATAACCCATTTCAATTTACATGAAATTCGCATAAATACACTAAGTTGGTAAAACTCGACCCTGGGCCCAGTACTCGGAAAATTCCAAAATTAGTACCAACGCGACCCTCATCTCGCCACGAGTCCGCGCATATAAAAGTTATCGAAATCGGAGTTCAAATGGCCTCCCAAAACTCAAAATCCCGTTTTCAATATCTAGGCCACATTTCTTCAAGATTTCTACCCAATTTCATGAAGATTAATGTTAATTCTACCATAAAATGATGTTTTTGAGTCAAGAATCTTACCTCCGATGAATACCCGATGATTTCTCAGTGTTTTCCTCAAGTGTTCTTCTCTCTAGGGCTCAAAATTATGTTTTGGGGGTGTAAACCCATAAGCCCTCTGTTCTGTGATTTAATTCACTGCCAGAGCAGTTTGCTCTACGCGATCGCGACTCGCCTCACGCAATCGCGATGTTCAAAAATCCGGACTCACGCGATCGCGACTCGCCTCACGCGATCGCGATGTTGAAACATCCGCTGGACCCCATTTCTCTTCTACGCGATCGCGTAGGTACTCATGCGATCGCGATGGCCATCCGGTTAACTCTACGCGATCGCGACTGGTGCTCCTGCGATCGCATTGGTCTATCCCCTAACCCTACGTGATCGCGTCCCCCGCCCCGCGATCGCGGAGAGCAAAATCCTGCTGCTTTTATGACAGCAACCAGCCTTCTCATTTTTCCCAAAAATAGTCCGTTTGGACCCCCGGATTCATCCCGAGACCCCTGGGACCCCAACGAAAACCACCAACTTACACACGATACTAACTTGTTCCAATCATAAAAACACCATACTAAACATTAAAATCACCATTTACACACGGATTCAAGCCTAAATTTTCTTTAAAACCTTCAAAACTAACATTCAATCCAAAACCCGATCAAACGATGTCCGAATGACCTGAAAATTTGCAGACATATCCAAAATCATATAACGAAGCTACAGAAATTGTCGGAATTCCATTCCGACCCTCGGGTCAAAATATCACTGTCACGACCCAAATCCGGTCGTGATGGCGTCCAACAATCAAGCTAGGCCAGCCAGACCAACAATTTCTGATTACATCGGATATCAGTCCCAAATGGACAACCCAAGAAGAATATATGAATTTAAGAACTCCAATAATAATAATAATGAACAAAATACTGACACTCCCAAAGATCCGGAGTCACAAGTCTAGAGCCTCTAACAAAACCCAACAGGAATAGAGAGTACTGTATAGAAATACTCAAGTCTGAATACAAAATACAAATAACAACTGGAAAGGAGAGGAGAAGCTAGGTTCTGCGGACGTAGGCAGCTACCTCAGCGACTCGGTATGACACTGCAAATGCTGGAAATGCCTGTCTACTACTCCTGAGTACCTGAGTCTGCACACAAAAGGTGCAGGGAGTAGGGGTGGGTACTAAGTACTCAGTGAGTAATAAATATATAAAAGTAGATGAAAGTAAGAAATCCACAAAATACCACACTATGAAGCTACACTACTGTTCGAATCTCCTACGAACTAGCATCAACAGTACAATTCAGCTACCACAGAGTAATTCAACAAATAAAGATGCAATGCAATGCACATAACCGCTACGGCGTGTAGCCCGATCCAATTTAACGTCGACGGCGCTCACCGGGGGTGTGTACAGACTCCGGAGGGGCTCCTACAGCCCAAGAGAAATACTGCTGCGGCGTGCAGCCCGATCCTCATATCAACCACTGCGGCGTGTAGCCCGATCCATGCTCAGTCGACAATAAGCAAATAAGTCACAAAACAGTTCATTTTTCTTAATTCCAGTTTCCAGTTCATAATTTATGAAAAATACTTTAACTTTATTAAATTTGCAAAAGCCGGTGACTTAGCATTTCAAAAGGTGATTTCAATTTCCAGGACTGAGATCAATGATTTAAGCAAATATAGCTATCACATAAATATTGTCCTCTAAGGACACTACAGGTCGGCACAAGGCCCCAAACAAGGCTTACAGCCCACAATTATATCAAATATAGTGTATTTCCAACACTAATAACATATTATTAGCATCCAGGATGGACCAAGTCTCAATCCCTAGTCACAATCAATCCCGCACCTGCCATGGTGTGCGAGCCACGCCCTACTAGCGTCACAATGTGCTAAGCCGGGTTTCGAATCCTCAGGCTACCATATACACAAACTACTCACCTCTAGCCGGTCGCAGACTCATCCGCGATGCCTTTTCCTTTGAAATTCGCTGCCTCGTGCGTAGAATCTAGTCAAATCACAACAATTATATCAAATACGGGTCAAAGAATCATAACCCATTTCAATTTACATGAAATTCGCATAAATACACTAAGTTGGTAAAACTCGACCCCTGGCCCACTGCTCGGAAAATTCCGAAATTAGTACCAACACGACCCTCATCTCGCCACGAGTGCGTGCATATAAAATTATCAAAATCGGAGTTCAAATGGCCTTCCAAAACTCAAAATCCCGTTTTTAATACCTAGGCCACAATTCTTCAAGATTTCTACCCAATTTCATGAAGATTGATGTTAATTCTACCACAAAATGATGTTTTTGAGCCAAGAATCTTACCTCCGATGTATACCCGATGATTTCTCTGTGATTTCCTCGAGTTTTCTTCTCTCTATGGCTCAAATTTGTGTTTTGGGTGAATGAACCCGCGACCCCTCTATTCTGTGATTTAATTCACTGCCAGACCCTTCGCGAACACGACTCCAGCCACGCGTTCGCGGTGCTCAAACTCCCAGCCGCCCAAATTCCTTCTACGCGTTCGCGACTCCCAGTCACGGGAAAGCGATGGTCCACTCCAACTGACCTACACGAACGCGATCGCGAAGCACAAGGATCCTGGCCTACGCGAACGCGACGCACCTGATCACGAACGCGATGCTTGATCCGCCCGGCCTTCGCGAACGCGACCCATGTCACGTGAACGCGAAGGTCTAAATGACTGGGCAGAAACCTACAGTTTTCTAAAGATTTTGCCAAGTCCCATATGCCCGGTTGATGGTCCGAAATCATCCCGAGGCCCCCGAGACCCCAACGAAAACCACCAACATACTCCAAAACATGATACGGACTTGTTCCAATCACAAAAACACCATCCTAAAAATCAAAATCACCATTTACACAGGAATTCAACCCTAAGTTTCTTCAAAACTTTCAAAACTAACATTCAATCCAAAACCCGATCAAACGATGTCCGAATGACCTGAAAATTTGCAGACATATCCAAAATCACATAACGAAGCTACAAAAATTGTCGGAATTCCATTCCGACCCCCGGATCAAAATATCACCTACCATCCGATTTTCGCCAAAATTCAACCCTCGCCAATTCAAGCCTAAAACTACACCGGACCTCCAAATTCAATTCCGATCGCTCTCCTAAGTCATAAATATTCCCCCGAAACTAGTCGAATCATCGAAATCTGGTTCCGAGCACTCTAACTCAATAGTCAACTCTAGGTTGACTTCCCATATTCAAGCTTCCTTAAAACATGCTATTTGCTTCATTTTCAACCCAAATCACTCCTAACTCACCCGATATATTCTAATACTGATATAAAAGCAAAAGATATGTAAATGCAAGGTAACGGGGTGGTAATTCCCATAACGACGGGCCGGGTTGTTACATTCTCCCTAACTTAAACAAACGCTCGTCCGCGAGCGGGTTAAGAAACATACCCGGAGCATCAAACAAGTGAGGATATCTGCTCCGCATCTCTTGCTCGGTCTCCCAAGTTGCTTCCTTCATGGGATGACCTCTCTACTGTACTTTCACTGAAGCTATGTCCTTGGATCTCAGCTTACGAACCTGTCGACCCAAAATGGCTACTGGTTCCACATCATAAGTCAAATCCTCATCTAGATGTATCGTGCTGAAGTCTAACACATGAGACGGGTCTCCGGCATACTTCTGGAGCATAGATACATGGAACACCGGGTGAACCCCCGACAAACTGGGTGGCAAAGCAAGCATATAGGTCACCTCCCCAACTTTTCTAAGCACCTCAAAAGGTCCAATAAACCTTGGGCTCAACTTCCCTTTCTTTCCAAGCCTCATAACACCCTTCATAGGCGAAACCTTCAGCAACACCTTCTCACCTACTGAATAAGACACATCTCGGATCTTCCGGTCCGCATAACTCTTCTGACGCGATTGAGCTGTGCGAAGTCTCTCCTGAATCACCTTCACCTTGTCTAAGGCATCTTGGACTAACTCTGTCCCCAACAACCTAGCCTCGCCGGGCTCGAACCAACCGACTGGAGACCTACACCGCCTCCCATATAAAGCTTCATACGGTGCCATCTGAATGCTAGACTGATAGTTTTATTATAAGCAAACTCCGCAAGAGGCAAGTAATCAGCCCATGGACCACCGAAATCAATGACACAAGCACGCAACATGTCCTCCAATATCTGAATAGTACACTCAGACTGCCCATCCGTCTGTGGATGAAATGCTGTGCTCAACTCTACCTGTGAACCCAACTCTCGCTGAAATGTCCTCTAGAACTGGGAAGTGAACTGGGTACCTCTGTCTGATATAATAGAAATGGGAACTCCATGCAATCTCACTATCTCACGGATGAATATCTCTCCCAACCGCTCTGAGGAATAAGTAGTACACACTGGAATGAAGTGAGCTGACTTGGTCAACCTATCTACCAATCACCCAAACTGAATCAAACTTCCTCGCCGTCCGAGGGAGTCCACTAACAAAGTCCATAGTTATCCTTTCCCACTTCCACTCAGGAATATCAATAAGCTGAAATACACCACCAGGTCTCTGATGCTTGTACTTGACCTGCTGACAGTTTAGACACCGAGCCACATGGCTTACAATATCTTTGTTCATCTTTCTCCACCAGTAATACTGCTTCAAATCCTGGTACATCTTCGCGGCACCTGGATGAATAGAATACCGCGAGCTGTGGGCCTCCTCCAATATCAACTCACGAAGGCCATCAACATTGGGCACGCATATCCGGCCCTACATCCGCAATACACCATCACTATCAATAGTGACATCTCTAGCATCATCATGCTGAACTCTGTCCTTAAGGACAAGTAAGTGTGGATCATCATACCGGCGCTCTCGAATACGATCATATAAAGAAGAACGAGCTACTACACAAGCCATCACCCGACTGGGCTCAGAAATATCCAGCCTCACCATCTGATTAGCTAACACCTGAACATCAACTGCAAGGGGTCTCTCCCCAACTGGAATATATGCCAAACTGCCCATACTAATAGCCTTCCGGCTCAATGCATCAGCCACTACATTGGCTTTCCCGGGATGATACAAGATAGTAATATCATAGTCTTTAAGCAATTCAAGCCATCTCCGCTGCCTCAAATTTAGATCTTTCTGCTTAAACAAATGCTGAAGGCTGTGGTGGTCTGTATATACATCACAAGATACACCATATAGGTAATGCCTCCAAATCTTCAAGGCATGAACAATAGCAGCTAACTTCAAATCATGAACAGGGTAGTTCTTCTCGTGGGCTTTAGCTGACGAGAAGCATATGGAATAACTCTACCCTCCTACATTAACACACAACCGAGACCAACTCTAGAAGCATCACAATACACCGTATATGACCCCGAGGCTGATGGCAACACAAGTACTGGAGCTGTAGTTAAAGCCTCCTTGAGCTTCTGGAAGCTCTCCTCACATTCATCAGACCACACAAATGGAGCATTCTTCTGTGTCAACTTAGTCAACGGTGAAGCAATAGATGAGAAACCCTGAACAAACCGGCAATAATAGCCTGCCAAGCCGAGAAAACTCCGAATCTCTGTAGCTGAGGAAGGTCTGGGCCAATTCTGCACTGCCTCGACCTTCTGTGGATCAACCCGAATACCATCACTGGACACTACATGTCCCAGAAAAGTCACAGTATCAAGCCAGAACTCACACTTAGTGAATTTTGCATAAAGCTTTTCTTCTCTCAACCTCTGCAATACCACCCTCAAGTGTTGTGCATGCTCCTCCTGGCTGCGTGAATACACCATAATATCATCAATAAACACAATCACAAAAGAATCAAGGTACGGCCGAAATACACTATTCATCAAGTGCATGAATGCAACTAGGGCATTAGTCAGCCCGAAAGACATCACCAGGAACTCGTAGTGCCCATATCGCGTCCTGAACGTTGTCTTCATAATATCTGAGTCCCTGATCTTCAACTGTTGATAGCCCGATCGAAGATCAATCTTAGTAAATACACTAGCTCCCTGGAGCTGATCCAATAGGTCCTCAATACGAGGCAATGGGTACTTATTCTTCACTGTTGCCTTGTTCAGCTGCCTGTAATCAATGCACATTCTCATTGTGCCATCTTTCTTCTTCACGAACAACACCGGTGCACCCCAAGGTGATACACTCGGACGGATGAAACCCTTATCTAAGAGTTCCTGAAGATGTTCTTTCAATTCTTTTAACTCTGCTGGTGCCATGCGATAGGGAGGAATAGAATAGGCTGAGTGCCCGGCACCAAGTCAATACCAAAATCAATATCTCTGTCGGGCGGCATGCCTGGCAGGTTTGCTGGAAATACATCCGGAAACTCCCTCACAATGGGGACCGAATCAAGACTGGGTGTCTCAGCCTCAACATCTCTAATGAAGGCCAAATAAGATAAACAACCCTTGACAATCATTCGTTGGGCCTTTATATAAGAAATCACCTTGTCAGACACATAATCAGTCAAGCCACGCCACTCGATCCTCGGATTACCTCTGGAATAGCTAGTGTGACTGTCTTGGCATGACAGTCCAGAATCGCATGGTAAGGGGACAGCCAATCCATGGCTAGAATCACATCGAAATCTACCATGCCCAGTAGTAATAGATCAACTCGGGTCTCCAGACCCCCAATAGTATTGAGACATGATCGATATACCTGATCCACAACAATAGTATCCCCCACTGGGGTAGACACATGTACGGGCAAAGCAAGAATACCACGGGTCATACCCAAATGATGTGCAAAATAAGTAGAGACATAAGAATAGGTGGATCCGGGATCAAATAAGACAGAAGCATCCCTGTGGCAGACTGAGATAATACCTGAAATGACCGCATCTGAAGCACTAGCATCCTTCCTATCCGGAAGAGCATAGAAACGAGCCTGGCCTCCACCAGTATGATCCTCACCCCTAGGGCGACCTCTGGATACCTGGCCACCAGTCCTAGCCGACCGTGCTGGCGCCGAAGAAACAGGAGTAGAAGACGAGGGTTGATCCCTCTGCTGAGACCGCTTACTAAGCCACTGAGGACACTCTCTCCCGATATGGCCCAAGTCACCGCACTCAAAACAACGGCTCGAAGACGGAAGAAGGGGCCGCCGAGGACCCCTCGCTACGTATGAACCCCGTGCCGAGGAAGCAGGAGAAGAGCTCTGAGCCGGAAGAGCACTCAGCGCAGAGCCGACTCTACCGACGGCTATGCCGAACCCGATAACCCCGATGGCTCGCTAACCACGATAACCACGATGGCCCCGACGACCACGATCCGATGAAACCCCACCGGACTCTCGCTCGTCCGCACCGATGAGACCTCGAAAGAACGACCCCCGTTATGCCGAGGTTGGCCCCTAGACGGAGCACCACCGTAGCTTCCAGCACCACGAGGCCTCTTAGCCTCTCTCTCCTCCCGCCTCTGCGGCGATCTGTCTCAATGTGACGGGCCGTATCAACCACCTCCTCAAAGGTAACTGGTCGAAACTCTCTCCCAGGTCATCAATATGCGGATGGGATAAATAAGGCCATCAATAAATCTCCGAATCCTCTCTCTCTGTCTGTAGGAACCATCCACATGGCATGACGGGCCAACTGTGTGAATCTCATCTCATACCGATTAACCGTCATATCTCCTGCTTTAACCACTCGAACTAACGTCGCAGCCCCTCTCTCCTGAGACTGAGGTATGTACTTCTCCAAACATACCGCGGAGAACTGCTGCCAAGCGAGGGGCACCGCCCCAACGGGCCTACGCCTCTCAAAATCCTCCCACCACCGAAATGTTGCACCCGTGAACCGAAAAGTGGTGAATGAAACACCGCCGGACTCTAGAATACCCGCGGTGCGAAGCATGCGCCGACATCTATCAAGAAAACCCCGGGCGTCCTCGCCCTCAGCACCACTGAATGTCGGAGGCCGTAGCCTCTCAAATCTCTCCAAACGACGCCGCTCATCGTCGGGCATAGCCGGAACCATATAAGCGAGCCGGTGCAACGGGCGCAACCGGCCGAACTGGCTCGGTGTGCGAGCCACGGGGTCCGATTCCCTCCCCCGCTCGTGAAGAAGACGCCGCAGTAGAGGCTGCAACCACCTGAGCTAAGCCAGTGCATACTGATAGAATCTGGGCCAAAGTCTCCTGAAAACCTGGTATCTCAATAGAAACTGTCGGTGCCTGCACCTAAGCTGCTGGGGCGTCTGCAGCTAGAACCTGACCCTGAACCTGGGCCACCGGTGCTGGAATCTGACCCTGAGTCTGGTCAACTGGTAGGTCAGCAGGTGCTGGTACTGTTGCCCTACCTCTACCACGACCACGGCCTCTGGGTGCCAATGGTGGTCGTCCGCCACGTCCGCTAGCAAGTGTTCTCGCCATCTGCGAGAGAATAGAATATGGAAAAGTTTAGTTTCATGATAACACAAACCGCACGATATGAATCCAAGAAAAGCGAAGTTTTTTCCTAAAGTTCTATAGCCTCCCGAGGATAGATACGGACGTCTACGTACCGATCCGCGAAAGCCTACCAAACTAGCTCATGACTCGCGAGTCCTAGTAACCTAGGCTCGATACCAACTTGTCACGACCCAAATCCAGTCGTGATGGCGCCCAACAATTAAGCTAGGCCAGCCAGACCAACAATTTTCTGATTACATCGGATATCAGTGCCAAATGGACAACCCAAGAAGAATATATGAGTTTAAGAACTCCAATAATAATAATGATGAACAAAATACTGACACTCCCAAAGATCCGGAGTCACAAGTCTAGAGCCTCTAACAAAACCCAACAGAATAGAAAATACTGTATGGAAATACTTAAGTCTGAATATAAAATTACAACTGGAAAGAGGAAGAGAGGCTAGGTTCTGCGAACGTCGACAGCTACCTCAGCAACTCGGTATGACTCTGAAAAAGCTGGAAATGCTCGTCTACTGCTCCTGAGTACCTGAGTCTGCACACAAAAGGTGCAGTGAGTAGGGGTGAGTACTAAGTACTCAGTGAGTAATAAATATATATAAGTAGCTGACAGTAAGAAATCCACAAAATACCACAATGTGAAGCTACACTACAGTCCGAATCTCCTACGAACTAGTATCAACAGTACAATTCAGCTACCACAGAGTAATTCAACAAATAAGATGCAATGCAATGCACATAACCGCTACGGCGTGTAGCCCGATCCAATTTAACGTCGACGGCGCTCACTGGGGGTGTGTACAGACTCCGGAGGGCCTCCTACAGCCCAAGCGCAATACTGTTGCGGTGTGCAGCCCGATCCTCATATCAACCACTGCGGCATGCAGCCCGATCCATGCTCTATCCACAATAAGCAAATAAGTCACAAAACAGTTCATTTTTCTTAATTCCAGTTTCCAGTTCATAATTTATGAAAAATACTTTAACTTTATTAAATTTGCAAAAGCCGGTGACTTAGCATATCAATAATGTGATTTCAATTTCCAGTACTGAGATCGGTGATTTAAGCAAATATAGCTATCACATAAATATTGTCCTCTAAGGACACTACAGTCGGCACAAGGCCCCAAACAAGGCTTACAACCCACAAATATATCAAATACAGTTGTATTTCCAACACTAATAACATATTATTCACATCCGGGATGGACCAAGTCTCAATCCGTATTCACAATCAATCCCGCACCTGCCACGGTGTGCGAGCCACGCCCTACTAGTGTCACAATGTGCTAAGCCGGGGTTTCGAACTCTCATGCTACCATATACACAAACTACTCACCTCTAGCCGGCCGTAGACTCGTCCGCGATGCCTTTTCCTTTGAAATTCGCTGCCTCGTGCGTAGAATCTAGTCAAATCACAACAATTATATCAAATACGGGTCAAAGAATCATAACCCATTTCAATTTACATGAAATTCGCATAAATACACTAAGTTGGTAAAACCCGACCCCGGGCCCACTGCTCGGAAAATTCCGAAATTAGTACCAACACGACCCTCATCTCGCCACGAGTCCGTGCATATAAAATTTATCAAAATCGGAGTTCAAATGGCCTTCCAAAACTCAAAATCGCGTTTTTAATACCTAGGCCACAATTCTTCAAGATTTCTACCCAATTTCATGAAGATTGATGTTAATTCTACCATAAAATGATGTTTTTGAGTCAAGAATCTTACCTCCGATGAATACCCGATGATTTCTCAGTGATTTCCTCGAGTTTTCTTCTCTCTAGGGCTCAAATTTGTGTTTTGGGTGAATGAACCCGCGACCCCTCTGTTCTGTGATTTAATTCACTGCCAGAGCAATTTGCTCTACGCGTTCGCGTGAGCTCCCACGCGTTCGCGATGCTCGGCTTCCAGTTACCCTTCGCGAACGCGACTCCAGCCACGCATTCGCGATGCTCAAACTCCCAGCCGCACAAATTCCTTCTATGCGTTCGCGATTCCCAGTCACGCGAACGCGATGGTCCACTCCAACTGACCTACGCGAACGCGACCTCAGGAACGCGATCGTGAAGCACAAGGCTTCTGTCCTATGTGAACGCGAGGCACCTGATCGCGAACACGATGCTTGATCCGCCTGGACCTTCGCGAACGCGACCCATGTCACGCGAACGCGAAGGTCTAAATGATTGGGCAGAAACCTGCAGTTTTCTGCAGATTTTGCCAAGTCCCATATGCCCGGTTGATGGTCCGAAATCATCCCGAGGCCCCCGGGACCCCAACGAAAACCACCAACATACTCCAAAACATGATACGGACTTGTTCCAATCACAAAAACACCATCATAAACATCAAAATCACCATTTACACACGAATTCAAGCCTAAGTTTCTCCAAAACTTTCAAAACTAACATTCAATCCAAAACCCGATCAAACTATGTCCGAATGACCTAAAAATTTGCAGACATATCCAAAATCACATAACGAAGCTACAGAAATTATCGGAATTCCATTCCAACCCCCGGATCAAAATATCACGTACCATCCGGTTTTCGCCAAAATTCAACCTTCGCCAATTCAAGCCTAAAACTACACCGGACCTCCAAATTCAATTCCGATCACTCTCCTAAGTCATAAATGATCCCCCGAAACTAGTCGAATCATCGGAATCCGGTTCCGAGCACTCTAACTCAATAGTAAACTCTAGGTTGACTTCCCATATTCATGCTTCCTTAAAATATGCTATTTGCTTCATTTTCAACCCAAATCACTCCTAACTCACCCGATATATTCTAATACTGATATAAAAGCATAAGATATGTAAATGAAAGGTAACGGGGTGGTAATTCCCGTAACGACGGGCCGGGTCGTTACAATCACCTACCATCCAGTTTTCGCCAAAAATCAACCTTCGCCAATTCAAGCCTAAAACTACACCGGACCTCCAAAATCAATTCCGATTTCTCTCCTAAGTCATAAATGATCCCCCGAAACTATTCGAATCATTGGAATCCGGTTCCGAGCACTCTAACTAAATAGTCAACTCTAGGTTGACTTTCCATATTCAAGCTTCCTTCAAACATGATATTTGCTTCATTTTCAACCCGAATCACTCCTAACTCACCCGATATACTCTAATACTGATATAAAAGCATAAGATATGAAAATGCAAGGTAACGGGGTGGTAATTCCCGTAACGACGGGCCGGGTCGTTACACATATTTTCGATCTATTTCCTCATTTTCTCTTGTTATTCTTACTAGAGCAGTTAAGCTATCTTCTAGTTTTAGTGATTCTTTTTCTAAAATTAGATATAAGTTATCTCCTATTTTCTTATATTTTCTTCCTATATTAGAAAATACAATTTTTATTTTTAGTCCTTCTGGGTTTTCATATGTTTTTTCGTCTACTACAAATTCCTCTTTATTCATTTTTTAAGTTGTATAATTTGTTTCCATTCTAATTTTGAAATTATATCTATAAGTTGTTATAGTCTATCATTATTATTTTTAAAGATTTTTAAGTAATTAAATTCACAATATAATCCATATAATTCATTTTTAATTCTATCTGCTTCTTTTAGATTGATTAGTTACTAGTAATTGATTAGATTTTTGATTCATCGCTGGTTAAATGCTAAATTATAATTTTCTTTAGCTAAAGTTTTTAATAACAGTAATTTTTCTATATTTTTATTTAATGACTCTATGTGTGTGATTTTCTTAGTTTGCATATAATTATCTAAATCATTTTTCATATTTTGTTCGGTTTTAGCTATTTCAAGCATAGTTTATCTTTCTAAGTACATAAAAGATTAATATCTTGTAATTATCTGCAATTTCATCTAATAGATATGTTATCATTACTTTATGTATTGCTATTATTCTTATGATATTCCTACTAATCTTCTTACTTTACTATCATATTCATCATGTAATAATAAGATATAAAAAACAATTTTTCTGGTCACTACCATGGCCCTTTGCTCTAATCATTTACCCTAGCAATGTCCTCAACTGCGGTACTCCCCTAAACGACATCTCCTTGCCTCACCGGTTTCCCATTAGGAGTGACTTAGCCTAGGTCACTACTAACAGCATACTTCCATGGCAAACTTGCTCAAATTATTTTTTATAGCATTACTATAACATTATGAAAATTATAGTATTATAAGATGATTATCAGGAATATAAGAATTTAGCTATGCATAATCATAAATGATTTTACCTGACTTTGTATCTCCTTCGAGTTCGACATAACTTGTTGAATCTTATAGCTTATTTGAGAGAGTATTTTTGAAAGAGAGAACTTTTATTGATTTGTATTTTTTTGATATTGATCCTGTCTATACATCTTTCTACTTGCTCCTTTATATAGAGGAGTAAGATGACTCTTACTTTTCACATCTGACTCTTACTATTCACATCTGACTCTTACTATTCATTGGCCTTTACTATTCATTGGTCTTTACTATTCATGAATAGTAACTTGACTCTTACTATTTACGATTATGACGACTCTGACTTTTTTACATAAAAACCAAAGAACTTTACATAAAGAAAAGTAAATATTTCTTTCCGCTTTATCTTTTTTCTCTTTTTCACGACCCCAAATCCGGTCGTGATGGCGCCCAGCACACTGCTAGGCCAGCCTGACCAATTAACAACAATCACGGAGCCATAAGCTCACTTTATCCAATTTAAGCATACGGAAATAATTCAACAGTGATAGATACATATTAAAAATAGGGAGCCAAGTCCCAACACGTGCCAACTCCCATAGACCGAAGGGTCAAGAGTCATGAGCCTCTACGGAATATACAAGTGTAAATAGTGAATATAACTATGCACAAGTGTGGGATGACCAGAACAAAATATAGACAAATTGGAGAATCAGGTCCTGCGAACGCTGGCAGCTACCTCGACAGTCCAAAAGAACTCCCGAGCCGCAATGGAATCAGCTCTGCTGTAATGTACCTGGATCTGCACACAAGGTGCAGGGAGTCGGTGTGAGTACTTCCAACTCAGCGGTAATAAAAGTAAATAATGCTGAAGGGAAGAAAACCACGCAAGGCACTATCTCTTGCTACACAATACGGAACCTATCATTAAACTTCAAAACACTATCATTTTATTCCTTTTTAAGCATATGTGAGTAGATTATTTAGAAATCTCAATTTATAGCTACTTTCTTTCATTATAACATACCAATACCTAGGAGAATCTAAAGCAGTGCAAGTCAGCACTCAAATTAGCCTCTCGGGCTCAGCACTCCTTAACAATTTATACCAGGAGATCTGGTCAATAAAGCAACAAATGCACATGTGCCAGTAAAGTATGAGTGCTAAAATGTTATGCCACGTAGTACACGTAAACCAATGTATGTATGCCATGCAATGCATATGACCGCTACAGCGTGTAGCCCGATCCTTTTGGGTACCCGTGCTCACTGGGGGTGTCCAGACTCCGGAGGGGCTCCTACAGCCCAAGCACAATATCAATATCACACCTGCTGCGGCGCGCAGCCCGATCCATATACCACTGCGGCGTGCAGTCCGATCCATGCATGTGTATGCATATGCTCACATGAATGTCATGCCCTAACATGTGGCCCTCGGCCCTAATCAGTCTAACAAATAATCAAGAAAGCCCTACGGCAACAATATCATATTAGCTCACAGCAAAAAATATTATTAAGACCTTGTTCAAGTTTTTCATAACCTTATAAAAATTCTGAATAGCAATAATTCCATTTTAAACCTTAAATTTAGAATAAAATATGCCCAGTGTTATCAAAACAGTGATACCAATCCTTGAATGATTCAAATAATTAGCACGAAGCCCAAACGTGATAATTAGTCCAATTCATTTTAACAATTAGGTGTTATTATTTATTACGCGGGACCAAGTCATGATCCCCAATGGTGCTCTACCCCATGGCCGTAATTCGGCATGCAAGTCACCTCAACACAGCACTAAGATGTGCAAGTCCGGGGTTTACTAACCCTCAGGACATCATTTACAAGAATTACCCACCTCGAACCGACGAAAGCTCATGCCCGCGACGCCTTAACTCCTCGAACCGGCATCCACGCACGTCAAAACTACCACAAATCAGCACAAATATATCAAAATAGGCTAATAGAACATCACCCAATCGAAAGAATTCGAAAAATATCAAAAATCACGAAATTTGCAAAACCCGAGCCTCGGGCCCACATCTCGAAAAACTTTGAAACTCGTATTTCCAGAACCCTCATCTCGCCACGAGTCCATACATATAAAATTTACCAAAATCGGAGTTCGATTGGCCTTTCAAAACCCAAATTTTGGTTTTCAATATCTAGGCCACAATCCTTCACAATTTCTACCTAAATTCATGAAGATTGATGTTAATTCTACCATAAAATGATGTTTATGAGTCAAGAAACTTACCTCCGATGAATACCCGATGATTTCCCAGCGTTTTCCCGTGATTTCTTCTCTCTAGGGCTCAAAAATTGGGGTTTATGAAATGAAACCCATATGTGAAATGTTTCTGGTTTTAATTCACTGCCTAGGACTTTTCTTCTACGCGTTCGCGTTCATTGCCACGCGTTCGCGATGCCCAGCTCCGGATTGACCTTCGCGAACGCGACCTCCCCAACGCGTTCGCGGTGCACTAGCTCCCAGCCGTCTGATTTTCCTTCTACGCGTTCGTGATAACCCTCACGCGAACGCGATGCACACCCTGACAAACCTACGCGAACGCGACATCCTGAACGCGATCGCGAAGCTCAAGAATCCTGGCCTACGCGAACGCGATACCCTGTCTCGCGATCGCGATGCTTGACTCGCCTGGCCTTCGCGAACACGGCCCATGCCACACGAACGCAAAGGCTTGCATTTTTGCCTAGTGATCTGCAATTTTTCTGCAGATTTTTAAGTTCCAAAAATGCCGGATGATGGTCCGGATTCACCCCGAGGCCCCCGGGACCCCAACGAAAACCACCAACATACTCTAAAACACAATACGAACTTGTTCCAATCATAAAAACACCATCCTAAACATCAAAATCACCAATTACACACGGATTCAAACCTAAGTTTCTTCAAAACTTTCAAAACTAACATTCAATCCAAAACCCGATCAAACGACGTCCGAACGACCTGAAATTTTGCAGGCACATTCAAAATCACCTAACGGAGCTACTGCAACTGTCGGAATTCCATTCCGACTCCCGGATCAAAATCTCACCTGCCGTTCGGATTTCGCCAAAATTTAACCTTAGCCAATTCAAGCCTAAAACTACACCGGTCCTCCAAATTCAATTCCGATTGCTCTCCTAAGTCATAAATGATCTCCCGAAACTAGTCGAATCATCAGAATCTGATTCTGAGCACTCTAACTCGATAGTCAACTCTAGGTTGACTTTCTATATTCAAACTTCCTTCAAACATGCTATTTGCTTCATTTTCAATTCAATTCACTCCTAACTCACCCGATAGGCTCTAACACCGATATAAAAGCATAAAACATGTAATTGCAACATGACGGGGTGGTAAATTCCCGTAACGACGGGCCGGGTCGTTACATTCTCCCCAACTTAAACAAACGCTCGTCCTCGAGCGGACTCAGAGTTGTACTAGAAGCAACCCAATAGCTGAATGACCTTACCAAGCATATACTCGGGCGATCATACGTCACCCTATCTCACATAAGTCCGAACACACCATATAGTCAAAATTTCACAGACTATCTGAACCATAAATCACATTGCACTTTCTGAAATCATATGCCAAATGCTAATCCCATGCCTATACTCAGGATACACTCGAATCCACTGCAATAACCCATATTCACAACTCCGGGTGAGATCATATGATGTATCAAACAACTCAAATCACTCGAGACAATAGCCTCTAGTCACACAATTTCCCATGATAACCAAATACCAACTGAAAAACCCTCTTCATTTGATAGAGTCTTGTTCCAACACCTTCATATCATGCCCACAGCAACCGAACACGCGATATATCGAACCCATCTCTCAGGTCAACCATTCATGAATCCATTTCACTTTTAACTGATACCACAACAGATTTCAGACCCAAATCTCGGTATTACCTTTCTAACCAGCTGAAATCACACATACTCACACTCACTATTGGCTCCAACGCTCATTTCGATCATAACATACCGCACTAGTGATTTGACACCTCAACACCGACCTAAGCCACGACGAGCATAACATAGGCTCCAATAGAAACGTCTGAACACACTCGAATCATGACAGCTCAAATCATGAAAACTGTCTCCAGCAAAAGAGCTGCAATTCAATTCCTCTGTGCCATCATAACATAGAACTGAGATCGCGTCTCGCATTATAGAAATAGAGTACCCGAATCCTCCTCGAGAGGTCATAACATCACGTGGCCTTGCCACGATTCGTGATTCTATCCAAACACTATTACTCATGAAGCACCTCAAGCTACCAAGCTCAAAACGGTTAGCCACGCACAGGATCTAGGTCTTGAACCCAAGCAATTAACCTCACCCATGGTGAAACAATTAACGTATGCTATTAAATCCTGAAAGGACACAACCGATGTGCCACTCGCCAAGCGATACTCAAAACGGTCTTTTCCTCAGAAGCGAGGAAGTATTGTATACCAGGTAGCTTATAACTAACTATATTTTCACAATATTCTGTTGCGGTGTGTAACCCGCTCCAATGACATACCCGTGGCGGCGTGCCACCCGATCTAGATACCATACCTGTGGCGGCGTGCCACCCGATCCACGCATAAATCTCGCAAAAAGGAAATGCATATCGAGTCAAATTTTCTCATTACAGCAAACATATATATATATAGCCTCATGCTCGGCCACATGAAACGCATCTGACAACGTTTCTCAAAATCTAGAATATACCATTATCACCTTTCCATAACACATCGTGTATGCCATATCCTTTGCACCATCATTCCACGCTTCGCATACCGACAGGAGTATACTCATTTTCAAACCATGATAAAACACATCACAAACTATTTCTTCCCATTCGTTGCATAAGTTTAACTGCGCCAGGACTGAGTCCTTATACCCATATTATACCCATATCGGGTTACACGATTGCCAGCACTCAAAAGCTTTATTGCACAATATCTGCAAGACTCATTACTTCAACCACATACCAGGAATTAGTCGTATTCTTTATCATTCCGCTTCGGTTTATTAACAAGTTGTTCCATTTATCCAGTTTCCTTTCTGATTCATCTTTGATTTAATATTAGCCATTACTGTAGCACCATAACACATCAACTCATTCCACATGAGACTCGTACATAAGACCACACGGTCTAAGACATATAGGCCACTGAATACTCTCTCAATATTTCCCAGAAGTACCACATTCTACCATACTTTATTTTGATGAACTCCCCGCGATTTTTTTTTTGTTTTGTTATCATTACTTCCCAATACGGATACCTAGAATCCCATCATTCACATGATATGACACAAGCCTTGATCTTCTCTAACGAAATCGCTATCTTTAGCCACATACACAAACCTTAAGGCACCTGACTGTTACAAGCCAAATCTTGAACACTGCAAAACCATTCTTGGGCATCATTCACCCTTATTCAGCTGTAATTCAACTGTCCTATTGAGTAGAACCACTCGTGTTTTGTTAGAACTCTGACATCGCAGAACATGATTACTTACAGATACAATTAGCTATCTTTCTTTTCTATACACCGAACATTCTTTACCAACATAAGTTCACAACATCCTAGTACTTCTTCATATCTACGAAGCACCATAACCTTTATCAAAATTTCCCACATACCTAGAGACAGAGCCAACACAGCACACGATAGTGCAATCAGTTAATCAATAGCAACCTCCCCAACTTAGCTCGAAGCCATTCAACAAAGCACTTTCAACCACTCATATCATTATTACTCAAGTGATGCCGAAATGTTAATACGAGATTAAACTCAAGTCATTTACAAGCCTTGACAGAGACTCGAATCATCAGAGACCTTAGCTCTTCTGCAATTCTTGCAGATATACATGCACCACCAATAAGCCCACTCTCTTTAGGTGACAGAAATCTTTCTAAGTCCCAAATTTTCCAAAAATTTCAGCAGAGTTTCCTTTGTAAATTGGCCTATCCACCTGCCAGAGAATCACCAAACCATTCTAACAATACACCCACAACTCAACAAGATATCACAATGTATTTCAACAACATTAAATCCCAATACTATACGAATCATAATTTATACTTGAACCTGCGTTGTACCTGCTCGAATCATAACACATATCAAAATCACTTTAGTCTTTCTGAGTTTAAACTCGTTCCACTACACATAAGGCACTTTACCTTCCAATTACGAGATATGATAATTATTTCTCACGCCTATAGCTAGGGCTACATATCAAATCACAATAAGAACCGAATACCTTACAGCTCTCCCATTATCAAACTGCCATTTTCACAATAAGGATCAGTACCGATCGTATGAAATTCATAATGCCGACTCGCAAAATTAATACCTTGGTGCTCAATCCATAGACAAGGATCCGGCCTCAAGTCCTCCCGACTGGCCCAACATGAACTCATGGAGAGTATATCTCGCCCCTCGATCGGGGAATTGCAAGCCATAAGTCAATTATATTACTGAGCGCTCGATGCGTACACAGACGTGCGAAAGGAATTTCAAAATTATATCTCAAGCTGAATCAAGTGCGCACGATAAGAATTCAAAGAAATGTGAAGTGTTTCCTAAAGGTTCGCAGCCTCTCGAGGATAAGTACAGGCATCCCCATACCGATCCACAAGACCCTACTAACCGGCTCAAGACTCATGAGGCCTAGTAAACCAAGGCTCTGATACCAACTTGTCACGACCCCAAATCCGGTCGTGATGGCGCCCAGCACACTGCTAGGCCAGCCTGACCAATTAACAACAATCACGGAGCCATAAGCTCACTTTATCCAATTTAAGCATACGGAAATAATTCAACAGTAGTGATAGATACATATTAAAAATAGGGAGCCAAGTCCCAACACGTGCCAACTCCCATAGACCGAAGTGTCAAGAGTCATGAGCCTCTACGGAATATACAAGTGTAAATAGTGAATATAACTGTGCACACGTGTGGGATGATCATAACAAAATATAGACAAACTGGAGAATCATGTCCTGCGAACGTTGGCAGCTACCTCGACTGTCCAAAAGCACTCCCGAGCCGCAATGGAATCAGCTCTGCTGTAATGTACCTGGATCAGCACACAAGGTGCAGGGAGTCGGGTGTGAGTACTTCCAACTCAGCAGTAATAAAAGTAAATAATGCCGAAGGGAAGAAAACCACGCAAGGCACTATCTCTTGCTACACAATACAGAACTATCATAAAACTTCAAAACACTATCATTTTATTCCTTTTCAGCATATATGAGTAGATTATTTAGAAATCTCAATTTTTAGCTACTTTCTTTCATTATAACATACCAATACCTCGGAGAATCTCAAGCAGTGCAAGTCAGCACTCAAATCAGCCTCTCGGGCTCAGCACTCCTTAACAATTTATACCAGGAGATCTGGTCAATAAAGCAACAAATGCACATGTGCCAGTAAAGTATGAGTGCTAAAATGTTATGCCACGTAGTACACGTAAACCAATGTATGTATGCCATGCAATGCATATGATCGCTACGGCGTGTAGCCCGATCCTTTTGGGTACCCGTGCTCACTGGGGGTGTCCAGACTCCGGAGGGGCTCCTACATCCCAAGCACAATATCAATATCACACCTGCTGCGGCGCGCAACCCGATCCATATACCACTGCGGCGTGCAGTCCGATCCATACATGTGTATGCATATGCTCACATGAATGTCATGCCCTAACATGTGGCCCTCGGCCCCAATCAGTCCAACAAATAATCAAGAAAGCCCTACGACAACAATATCATATTAGCTCACAACAAAAAATATTATTAAGACCTTGTTCAAGTTTTTCATAACCTTATAAAAATGCTGAATAGCAATAATTCCATTTTAAACCTTAAATTTAGAATAAAATATGCTCAGTGTTATCAAAACAATGATACCAATCCTTGAAGGATTCAAATAATTGGCACGAAGCCCAAACGTGATAATTAGTCCAATTCATTTTAACAATTAGGTGTTATTATTTATTACGCGGGACCAAGTCACGATCCCCAATGGTGCTCTACCCCACGCCCGTTATTCGGCATGCAAGTCACCTCAACACAACACTAAGATGTGCAAGTCCGGGGTTTACTAACCCTCAGGACATCATTTACAAGAATTACCCACCTCGAACCGACGAAAGCTCATGCCTGCGATGCCTTGGCTCCTCGAACCGGCATCCACGCACGTCAAAACTAGCACAAATCAGCACAAATATATCAAAATAGGCTAATGGAAAATCACCCAATCGAAAGAACTTGAAAAATATCAAAAATCACGAAATTTGCAAAACCCGAGCCCCAGGCCCACATCTCGAAAAACTTCGAAACTCGTATTTCCAGAACCCTCGTCCCGCCACGAGTCCATACATATAAACTTTACCAAAATTGGAGTTCGATTGGCCTTTCAAAACCCAAATTTTCGTTTTCAATATCTAGGCCACAATCCTTCACAATTTCTACCCAAATTCATGAAGATTGATGTTAATTCTACCATAAAATGATGTTTTTGAGTCAAGAAACTTACCTCCGATGAATACCCGATGATTTCCCAACGTTTTCCCGTGATTTCTTCTCTCTAGGGCTCAAAAATGGGGGTTTATGAAATGAAACCCGTATGTGAAATATTTCTGGTTTTAATTCACTGCCTGGGACTTTTCTTCTACGCGTTCGCGTTCATTGCCACGCGTTCGCGATGCCCAGCTCCGGATTGACATTCGCGAACGCGACCTCCCCAACGCGTTCGCGATGCACTAGCTCCCAGCCGTCTGATTTTCCTTCATCGCGTTCGCGATAACCCTCACGCGAACGCGATGCACACCCTGACAAACCTACGCGAACGCGAACATCCTGAACACGATCGCGAATCTCAAGAATCCTGGCCTACGCGAACGCGACATCCTGTCTCGCGATCGCGATGCTTGACTCGTCCGGCCTTCGTGAACGCGGCCCATGCCACGCGAACGCGAAGGCTTGGATTTTTGCCCAGCGATCTGCAATTTTTCTGCAGATTTTTAAGTTCCAAAAATGCCGGATGATGGTCCGGATTCACCCCGAGGCCCCCGGGACCCCAACGAAAACCACCAACATACTCCAAAGCACGATACGAACTTGTTCCAATCATAAAAACACCATCCTAAACATCAAAATCACCAATGACACACGGATTCAAGCCTAAGTTTCTTCAAAACTTTCAAAACTAACATTCAATCCAAAACCTGTGACGACCTGGCTCGTCGTCACGGGAATTACCACCCCGTTATGTTGTAATTACATAATTCATGCTTTTATATCAGTGTTAGAGTCTATCGGGGAAGTTAGGAGTGAATTGAAATAAAAATGAGGCATATAGCCTTTTTGAAGGAAACTTGAATAAGGAAAGTCAACCCGGAGTTGACTATTTAGTTAGAGAGCTCGGAATCGGATTCTGATGATTCGATTAGTTCCGGGAGGTAATTTGTGACTTAGGGGAGCGATCGGAATTGAATTTGGAGGCCCGTGTAGAAATAGGCTTGAATTGGCTAAGGTTGAATTTTGGCGAAATCCGAACGGTAGGTGATATTTTGATCCGGGGGTCGGAATGGAATCCCGACAATTGCTGTAGCTTCGTTATGTGATTTTGGATGTGTCTGCAAATTTTTAGGTCATTCGGATATCGTTTGATCGGGTTTTGGATTGAATGTTAGTTTTGAAAGTTTTGAAGAAACTTAGGCTTGAATTCATGTAGAAATGGTGATTTTGATGTTTAGTGTGTTGTTTTTATGATTGGAACAAGTTCGTATCATGTTTTGGAGTATGTTGGTGGTTTTCGTTTGGGTCCCGGGGGTCTCGGGATGAATCCGGGGGTCCAAACGGACCATTCTTGGCCAAAGAAGAGAGCTGGTTTGCTGTCATAAGTGCAGCAGAATTTTACCCTTCGCGATCGCAGGAGCACGGACACGATCACGTAGACTTAACCGGGTGGTCATCGCGATCGCATGAGCATCTATGCGATCGCGTAGAAGAGAAATGGGGTCCAGGGAAAATGTGCTACGCGATCGCAGGAAGAGGGACGCGATCGCGTGAGGCCGGATGGTTGTACATCGCGATCGCGTGAGGAGAGTCGCGATCGCGTGAGGGAGAAATGTTTGAACATCACGATCGCGTGAGTAGAGTCGCGATCGCGTAGAGCAAATGGGTCTGGCAGAGAATTTAATCACAGAACAGAGGGGCTACGGGTTCATTAACCCAAAACGCCATTTTTGAGTTCTAGAGAGAGAAACTCACGGGAATTGCTGGTAATTCATCGGGGATTCGTCGGAGGTAAGTTTTGTGGCTTAATTACATCATTTTAACATGAAATCCTTGGTTAAATTTTTGTAAATGGAAGATTAAAGGTGGGTTTGAGCCCTAGGCCTAAATTGAAGAAAAACACCGATTTGAGTGGGCAAATGGAGTCCGATTTTGGTAAATTTGATATGCCTAGACTCGTATTGAGATGAGGGTTCCGAATATGTAACTTTTATAATTTTTCGAGAAGCGCACCAAAAGTCGGGTTTTGACAACTTGTGGGTTTTGATATAATTTGGGTTATTTCGAATGAATTTCGTGAAATTGGCATATATTGATGCATTCTCTATGATTTTGAGCAGATTTGGCACCCGAGGAGATTGATTTGCGAGGCAAGCGCAAGGCGGATTGAAGCTTCTACCGGTTCGAGGTGAGTGGTGGTAGTAAACAATGTACTGAGGGTTTGAAACCCCGTACTAGCACTTCACAGTGCTATATTGAGTTGAGACACGCGTTCTATGACGGGCGTGGTGACATTGTGATTGGGAGTTCGGACTTAGTCCTTCCCGGATAATAGAATATTGTGTTGTATGACTGTTACTGAGATTATAACTGTACAATTGGGCTAATAGCCATGTTTGGGGCCTTGTGCCGATCTGTAGAGCATTAGGGAACCTATAGAGCTAGGTGACCCTTATATCATGTTGGAAATATACACTCAGCCGTAGCTCTAGCTGTAGAGCATAATATGAGCCCGTACTAGATGTGTACACAGAGAGAAATTATCTAAGGTGGAATTCCCTGTTTTAGCTGAGTGGGCCTGAAAGGCCAAGTCTATACCGATTGAGATGAGATAGGTCAAGGACCCACTATGAGATGTTATATTGGGCCTGAAAGGCCAAGTCTATATTGACTGAGACAGGGTCAAGGACCCACTGTGATATATTGTATTGGGCCTGAGAGGCCAAGTATATACTGACCGGGATAGGGTCGAGGACCCACTATGAGGTATTATATATATATACCTATATTGGATCGGGCTGCACGCCGCAACAGTATATATATTGGATCGGACTGCACGCCGTAGTAATATACATGTAATATACATGTAATATACATGTGGGACGGACTGCACGCCGCAGTATTATTGCGCTTGGGCTGTAGGAGCCCCTTCGGAGTCTGAGTCTGCACACATTCTCAGTGAGCGCTGGTGTATATCATGGGATCGGGCTACACGCCGTAGCAGTATAGTTATATATGTATAGATATATATTGGATCGGACTGCACGCCGCAGTGTATATATGTGTGGATCGGACTGCACGCCACAGTATCATAGTGCTTGGGCCTAGGGAGCCCCTCCGAAGTCCGTATACACCCCCAGTGAGCGCCGTCGATGTTAAATGGAGCGAGTTGCACGCCGCAGCGACGGTATATGTATTGGAGCGGGCTGCACGCCGCAACATTATACTTAATTATATCCTACTATCTACTTAAATATTTATACATTATAGACATAGGTATGTGTCTTTATATGTTGAGATGGCCGTACACCGTAGGGGTACGAGTGAGGGTTGGATCAGCGTAAGAATCTTGTAGAGATAAATGTGGTTTGGAGATTAGAGTATTACCATAGTGATGACGTACATATGAGGGTTGCCTTAGAACTGCTAAGTGATAGCACAAGAGTTCTTACCTTCAGTCATTATTTATTATTGTTACTCACTGAGTTGAAATATACTCACCCCACTCCCCTGCACTTTCTGTACAGATCCACAGGTGCCCGAGAGCAGTTGAGACATTGTAGCTGCTGATCCTTGTCTACTTTTGCGGATATTACGAGGTAGCTGCCAGCGTCCGCAAAGCTTGTTTTCTCCTTCTTTATCATCTTGTTGATTTTCCTATTTGCCTAGACTTGGTTGTATTAGGATGCTATTCAGTAGAGGCTCAGTCTCGTGACACCACGATACGATTGGGACCGTATTTTGTATGTTTTACATTTCGTTTATCACCCGATATGATCATTTACTGTTTAAGTTTAATTTGATTAATAACTGGCTGGTTTAAGGGATAATTTGGTCGGGCTTGCCTAGCAATGTGTTGAGCGCCATCACGACCAGGGTTTGGGGTCGTGACACAAAGGCCTCTCGCAAGTGGTCGATGTGGTCTTCCTTTCTGGCGGACTTCACTAGCATGTCGTCGAGGGACGCCTGTACTTATCCTCGGGAGGCTGCAAACCTTTTTAGGAAAAGTTTCAATTCTTGGAATTCTTGTCGTGCAATTACTTTTGACTTGAACTAAACTTTGACATTCTATTCTCTCGCGATGGCGAGAACTCGATCATCCGTACGTGGAGGACGACCACCACTACCACCGCTGGAGGCCGTGGACGCGGTCGTGGTCGTGGCGGAGTTAGGGCACCGAGGCAGCTGCCACCGACCCACGCCCCCAGCTGGCAGAGGTGCCAAGAAGATCGCAATCGTGCACCAGCCTGTGCCCATTGTTATTCCGGTCCACAGGAGACCCCGGCTCGCATACTAGCAGCCCGCACCGGCCTAGCACAGTGCGGTTTCAGCTACTACCGCAGCAGCTGCATGGGGATCGGGGGTGGTCATCGGACCCCCGCAAGCATGCACTCCGCAGCCAGCAGCGGCAGGCTTACAGCACACCGCAGGCTCCTCCAGCTCAGCCTCGTGGTACCGGCTCACCAACAGATCGTATCTGCGGGGACATGGTCCCGCCTACGACGGACGATGAGCAGCGTCTCGTCTCGAGAGGTTCACCGTGTTATCTCCTCCAGTTGTTCACTGGTGCTCCGGCGAGGACGCCCAAGGTTTTCTCGATGAGTGCCGCCGGATGCTTCGTACGACAGTGATATCGGAGTCCAGCGGGGTATCTTTCACTACCTTCGCTCGTGGACCAGCCTTCGCTCGTGGGAGGCTTACGAGCGCCGCATGCCACCCCGGAGCAAGCAGCACTATAATGGCCGGAGTTCTCCACTATGTTTCTGGAGAAATGGGTGCCTCGATCTCGCAGAGAGAGATGCGCAGGCGCTCGAGGGTCTCCGCCGTGGGACATGTCGCTGTCGCAGTATGAGATCAGAGCCACGCAGTTGTCCGTATATGCACCGTGGTTAGTTCATTCCGACAGAGAGAGGATTGGGCACTTCGTGGACGGCCTCATTTATCCCATTCGTATTCTGATGACTCGGGAGAGGGTTTTGAGTCGTACATTTGAGGATGTTGTGGATATTGCTCGCGACATAGAGACAAATCGTCGTAGGGAGCGGGATGAGAGGGAGGCCAAGAGGCCTCGAGGAGCAGCTAGTTCTAGTGGCACTCAAACCAGAGGCCAGAGTCAGCAGAGCCGAGGCCGCTCTTTTAGATCTTCGCAGTCGAGTCGCTCCGATCGTCGTAGATGGTCTTCTAGACAGGGTTATCAGGGTTCGCACCTGAGCCAGCCATCTCTCAGTGCCATGCCAGCTCAGAGTTCTTCATAGGCCCCATCCGCTCAGGGTTCATCTCAGCGTAGTTCATCAGCTAGCCACTCCAGTGCCAGAGGTCCTTATCAGTCTCTGTCCCTAGCACTGGGGAGTTGCTACGAGTGCGGAGAGTTTGGGCACCACCGTAGGGAGTGTCCCCGTCTTGTTTTCAGATCTTATCAGCAGAGGGGGCAACCCTCGTCATCTGGTCCTTCTACTTCAGCACCCGCCCCACCAGCTAGGGGTGAGGGTCAGGCAGCTAGGGGTCGCCCTCGAGGGGGAGGCCGATCAGGTGGACAGGCTAGATGCTATGCTCTCCAGGGCCGATCTGAGGCTGTTGCTTCTGATGCAGTTATCACAGGTATTATTTCAGTCTGCCACGGAAATGCCTCCGTGTTGTTCGATCCTGGTTCTACTTATTCTTATGTGTCTACGTATTTTGCTCCTCATTTGGGCACGACCCGAGGGAGTCTTGAGCTGCCAGTGCATATATCTACCCCGGTAGGGGATACTATTGTTGTGGACCACGTATACCGGTCCTGTTTGGTCACTATTGGGGGTCTGGAGACCCGAGTAGACCCGTTGCTTCTCAAGATGATTGATTTTGATGTTATATCGGGCATGGACTCGGCTATCTCCATGTCATGCTATTCCGGACTATCATGCTAAGATAGTCACTTTGGCTATGCCGGGCATTCAGAGGATCGAGTGGCGAGGCACGACCGAGTATGTACCTAGCAGGGTAATATCTTTCCTCAAGGCCCAACGAATGGTTGGGAAAGGATGTCTCTCTTATTTAGCATTTGTGCGGGAGGTCGAGGCCCAGACTCCCAGTATTGATTCTGTTCCCATCGTGCGAGACTTTCCCGATGTGTTTCCCTCAGACCTGCCAGGCATGCCGCCGGACAGGGATATTGATTTTGGGATCGATTTGGTGCCAGGCACTCAGCCTATTTCTATTTCTCCATATCATATGACACCAACTGAGCTGAAGGAATTGAAGGAGCAGCTCCAAGAACTCCTAGATAAGGGTTCATTCGGCCGAGTGTGTCGTCGTGGGTTGCACCGGTCTTGTTTGTTAAGAAGAAGGATGGCTCTATGAGGATGTGTATTGACTACAAGCAGCTGAACAAGGTAACAGTGAAGAATAAGTACCCTCTGCCTCGCATTGATGATTTATTCGATTAGCTCCAAGGAGCTAGGGTGTTCTCAAAGATTGATCTTCGTTCAGGCTACCACCAGCTAAAGATTAGAGAGTCTGATATTATAAAGACAGCCATTAGGACGAGGTATGGGCACTATGAGTTTTTTGTGATGTCCTTTGGGCTAACCAATTCCCTTGCTGCGTTCATGCATCTGATGAACAGTGTATTTCGCCCATATTTGGACTCCTTCGTGATTGTGTTCATAAATGATATACTAGTTTACTCTCGTAGCCAGGAGGAGCATGCTTAGCATCTTAGAGTTGTGTTGCAGAGATTGCGGGAGGAGAAGTTGTATGCCAAGTTCTCCAAGTGTGAGTTCTGGCTTGAGTCCGTGGCATTCTTAGGACACATGGTGTCTCGTGATGGTATTCGGGTGGATCCAAGGAAGGTAGAGGCAGTGCAGAGTTGACCCAGACCGACCTCAGTTACTGAGATCCGTAGCTTCTTGGGATTGGCAGGATGGTATCGCCGATGTCTTCACCCTTGACTAGATTGACTCAGAAGGGTGGTCCTTTCATATGGTCCGAGGAGTGCGAGGAGAGCTATCAGAAGCTCAAGACAGCACTGACCACATCACCAGTCCTGATACTGCCATCAGCTTCAGATCCTTATACTGTGTATTGTGATGCCTCGGGAGTTGGAATTGGTTGTGTATTGATTTAGGAGGGTAGAGTCATTACGTATGCTTCTCGCCAGTTGAAGCCCCACGAGAAGAACTCCCCTGTTCATGATTTGGAGCTAGCAGGCATAGTTCATGCTTTGAAGATTTGGAGGCATTACCTCTATGGTGTCTCCTGTGAGGTGTTCACGGATCATCGTAGCCTTCAACACTTCTTCAGATAGAAGGACCTTAATTTGAGACAGCGGAGGTGGTCGGAGTTGCTTAAGGATTATGACATCACTATTTTGTATCATCCGGGGAAGGCCAATATGGTGGCCGATGCCTTGAGTCGAAAGGCGGTTAGCATGAGCAGCTTAGCTTTCATCCCAGTTGGGGAGAGGCCATTTGCTTATGATGTTCAGGCCCTAGTCAATCGGCTAGTGAGATTAGATATTTCGGAGCCGAGTCGGGTGTTGGCTTGTGTTGTTTCTCGATCTTCCTTATATGATCGCATCGGGGAGCGACAGTATGACGACCCACATTTACTTGTCCTTAAGGACAAAGTGCAACATAATGATGTTAGAGATGTGACTATCGACAGTGATGGTGTTCTGAGGATGCAGGGCCGTATATGCATGCCCAATGTTGATGGTTTGCGGGAGTTGATACTTGAGGAGGCACACAGTTCGCGGTACTCTATTCACCCAGGTGCCGCAAAGATGTACCAAGACTTGAGACAGCACTACTGGTGGAGAATAATGAAGATGGATATTGTTAGGCATGTAGCTAAGTGCCTCAATTGCCAGCAGGTCAAATATGAGCACCAGAGACCGGGCGGTGTTCTTCAGCGTATGGTTATTCCCGAGTGGAATGGGAGAGGATCACCATGGATTTTGTTACTGGGCTTCCTCGGACAGCGAGGAAGTTTGATTCTGTATGGGTGATTGTTGATCGGCTGACTAAGTCAGCACATTTCATCCCAGTTAGCACTACTTACTCATCCGAGCGGTTGGCATCGATCTTTATTCGGGAGATTGTCAGGTTGCATGGGGTCCCAGTGTCTATTATATCTGACAGAGGCACTCAGTTCACTTCTCAGTTTTGGAGAGCATTTCAGCGAGAGATGGGTACGAGGGTTGAGTTGAGTACAGCATTTCACCCCCAGACAGACGGGCAGTCCGAGCGCACTATTCGGATCCTGGAGGATATGTTGCGGGCGTGTGTGATTGACTTTGGTGGTTCGTGGGATGAATTCTTACCACTTGCTGAGTTTGCCTACAACAACAGCTACCAGTCGAGTATTCAGATGGCCCCGTATGAGGCATTGTATGGCAGACGGTGTAGATCTCCCGTCGGATGGTTTGAGTCTGGTGAGGATAGATTGATAGGGACTGAGTTAGTTCAGGATGCTCTGGATAGGGCAAAGTTGATCCAGGAGAGGCTTCGCACAGCACAGTCTCGCCAGAAGAGTTATGCAGACCGTAGGGTTCGAGAGTTGTCTTTCATGGTTGGTGATAGAGTATTGCTGAAGGTTTCACCCATGAAGGGTGTCATGAGGTTCGGGAGGAAAGGGAAGTTGAGTCCCAGGTACATTGGTCCTTTTGAGATACTCAGAGAGTCGGAGAGGTGGCATACGAGTTAGCCTTGCCACCCAGCCTATCCAGCGGTTCATCCAGCATTCCACGTGTCTATGCTCCGAAGTACATCTGAGATCCGTCCCATGTATTAGACTTCGGTACCATTCAGCTTGATGGTGATTTATCCTATAATGTGGAGCCTATTGCTATTTTTGGTCGCCAAGTAAGGAAGTTGAGGTCGAAGGAGATTGCATCAGTTAAGGTTCAGTGGAGAGGTCGACCCGTAGAGGAGGCTACTTGGGAGGTTGAGCAGGAGATGCGGAGCAGATACCCTCGGCTATTTGAGACTTCAGGTATGTTTCTTGACCCGCTCGAGGACGAGCGTTTGCTTAAGAGGGGAGAATGTGACGACCCGGCCCGTCGTCACGGGAATTACCACCCCGTTATGTTGTAATTACATAATTCATGCTTTTATATCAGTGTTAGAGTCTATCGGGGAAGTTAGGAGTGAATTGAAATAAAAATGAGGCATATAGCTTTTTTGAAGGAAACTTGAATAAGGAAAGTCAACCCGGAGTTGACTATTTAGTTAGAGAGCTCGGAATCAAATTCTGATGATTCGGTTAGTTCCGGGAGGTGAATTGTGACTTAGGGGAGCGATCGGAATTGAATTTGGAGGCCCGGTGTAGAAATAGGCTTGAATTGGCTAAGGTTGAATTTTGGCGAAATCCGAATGGTAGGTGATATTTTGATCCGGGGGTCGGAATGGAATCCCGACAATTTCTGTAGCTTCGTTATGTGATTTTGGATGTGTCTGCAAATTTTCAGGTCATTCGGATATCGTTTGATCGGGTTTTGGATTGAATGTTAGTTTTGAAAGTTTTGAAGAAACTTAGGCTTGAATTCGTGTAGAAATGGTGATTTTGATGTTTAGTGTGGTGTTTTTATGATTGGAACAAGTTCGTATCATGTTTTGGAGTATGTTGGTGGTTTTCGTTGGGGTCCCGGGGGTCTCGGGATGAATCCGGGGGTCCAAACGGACCATTCTTGGCCAAAGAAGAGAGCTGGTTTGCCGTCATAAGTGCAGCAGAATTTTACCCTTCGCGATCGCAGAGATAGGGACGCGATCGCGTAAGGTCAAGAACGGAAGAGACACGATCGCAGGAGCACAGACGCGATCGCATAGAGTTAACCGGGTGGTCATCGCGATCGCATGAGCATCTACGCGATCGCGTAGAAGAGAAATGGGGTCCAGTGAAAAATGTGCTACGCGATCGCAGGAAGAGGGACGCGATCGCGTGAGGCCGGATGGTTGTACATCGCGATCGCGTGAGGAGAGTCGCGATCGCGTAAGGCCGAAATGTTTGAACATCGCGATCGCGTGAGTAGAGTCGTGATCGCGTAGAGCAAATGGGTCTGGCAGAGAATTTAATCATAGAACAGAGGGGCTACGGGTTCATTAACCCAAAACGCCATTTTGAGTTCTAGAGAGAGAAACTCACGGGAATTGCTGGGAATTCATCGGGGATTCGTTGGAGGTAAGTTTTGTGGCTTAATTGCATCATTTTAGCATGAAATCCTTGGTTAAATTTCTGTAAATGGAAGATTAAAGGTGGGTTTGAGCCCTAGGCCTATATTGAAGAAAAAACACTGATTTGAGTGGGCAAATGGAGTCCGATTTTGGTAAATTTGATATGCCTAGACTCGTATTGAAACGAGGGTTCCGAATATGTAACTTTTATAATTTTTCGAGAAGCGCACCAAAAGTCGGGTTTTGACAACTTGTGGGTTTTGATATAATTTGGGTTATTTCGAATGAATTTCGTGAAATTGGCATATATTGATGCATTCTCTATGATTTTGAGCAGATTTGGCACCCGAGGAGATTGATTTGCGAGGCAAGCGCAAGGCGGATTGAAGCTTCTACCGGTTCGAGGTGAGTGGTAGTAGTAAATGATGTACTGAGGGTTTGAAACCTCGTACTAGCACTTCACAGTGCTATATTGAGATGAGACACACGTTCTATAACGGGTGTGGTGACATTGTGATTAGGGGTTCGGACTTAGTCCTTCCCGGCTAATAGAATACTGTGTTGTACAACTGTTAATGAGGTTATAACTGTACCATTGGGCTAATAGCCATGTTTGGGGCCTCGTGCCGATCCGTAGAGCATTAGGGAACCTATAGAGCTAGGTGACCCTTATATCATGTCGGAAACATACACTCAACCGTAGCTCTAGCCGTATAGCATAATATGAGCCCGTACTAGACGTGTACACGAGAGAGATTATCTAAGGTGGAATTCCTTGTTTTAGCCTGAGTGGGCTCGAAAGGCCAAGTCTATACCGATCGAGATGAGACAGGTCAAGGACCCACTACGAGATGTTATATCGGGCCCGAAAGGCCAAGTCTATATTGACCGAGGCAGGGTCGAGGACCCACCGTGATATATTATATCGGGCCCGAGAGGCCAAGCACATATTGACCGGGCTAGTGTCGAGGACCCATTATGAGGTATTATGTATATATACCTATATCGGATCGGGCTGCACGCCGCAGCAGTATATATATTGGATCGGACTGCACGCCGCAGTAATATACATGTAATATACATGTGGGACGGACTGCACGCCGCAGTATTATTGCGCTTGGGCTGTAGGAGCCCCTTCGGAGTCTGAGTCTGCACACATTCTCAGTGAGCACTGGTGTATATTATGGGATCGGGCTGCGCGCCGCAGCAGTATAAATATATATACATATAAATAGTGGATCGGACTGCACGCCGCAGTAATACATGTGTGGATCGGGCTGCACGCCGCAGTATGATAGTGCTTGGGCCTAGGGAGCCCCTCCGAAGTCTGTATACACCCCAGTGAGCGCCGTCGACGTTAAATGGAGCGGGCTGCACGCCGTAGCGGTATATGTATTGGAGCGGGCTGCACGCCGCAGCATTATACTTAATTATATCCTACTATCTACTTAAATATTTATACATTATAGACATAGGTATGTGTCTTTATATGTTGAGATAGCCGTACACCGTAGGGGTACGAGTGAGGGTTGGATCAGCGTAAGAATCTTGTAGAGATAAATGTGGTTTGGAGATTAGAGTATTACCATAGTGATGACGTACATACGAGGGTTGCCTTAGAACTGCTAAGTGATAGCACAGGAGTTCTTACCTTCAGTCATTATTTATTATTGTTACTCACTGAGTTGAAATATACTCACCCCACTCCCCTGCACTTTCTGTGCAGATCCACAGGTGCCCGAGAGCAGTTGAGACTTTGTAGCTGCTGATCCTTGTCTACTTTTGCGGAGACTACGAGGTAGCTGCCAGCGTCCGCAGAGCCTGTTTTCTCCTTCTTTATCATCTTGTTGATTTCCTATTTGCCTAGACTTGGTTGTATTAGGATGCTATTCTGTAGAGGCTCAGCCTCGTGACACCACGATATGGTTGGGACCGTATTTTGTATGTTTTACATTTCGTTTATCACCTGATATGATCATTTACTGTTTAAGTTTAATTTAATTAATAATTGGCTGGTTTAAATGGATAAGATGGTCGGGCTTGCCTAGCAATGTGTTGGGCGCCATCACGACCGTGGTTTGGGTCGTGACAAGTTGGTATCAGAGCCTAGGTTAACAGGTCTCGCGAGTCATGAGCAGGTTGGTAAAGTCTCGTGGATCGGTACGACTGCAACTGTCGGAATTCCATTCCGACTCTCGGATCAAAATCTCACCTACCGTTCGGATTTCGCCAAAATTTAACCTTAGCCAATTCAAGCCTAAAATTACACCGAACCTCCAAATTCAATTCTGATTGCTCTCCTAAGTCATAAATGATCTCCCGAAACTATTCGAATCACCAGAATCTGATTCCGAGCAATGTAACTCGATAGCCAACTCTAGGTTGACTTTCCATATTCAAACTTCCTTCAAACATGCTATTTGCTTCATTTTCAATTCAATTCACTCCTAACTCACCCGATAGGCTCTAACACCGATATAAAAGCATAAAACATGTAATTGCAACATGACGGGGTGGTAAATTCCCGTAACGACGGGCCGGGTCGTTACATTCTCCCCAACTTAAACAAACGCTCATCCTCGAGCGTACCAGAGTGGTACTAGAAGCAACTCAATAGCTGAATGACCTTACCCAGCATATATTCGGCGATCATACGTCACCCTATCTCACATAAGTCCGAAAACACCATATAGTCAAAATTTCACAGACCATCTGAACTATAAATCACATTGCACTTTTCGAAATCATATGCCAAATGCTAATCCCATGCCTATACTCAGGATACACTCGAATCCACTGCAATAACCCATATTCACTACTCCGGGTGAGATCATATGATGTATCAAACAACCCAAATCACTCGAGACAATAGTCTCTAATCACACAATTTCCCATGATAACCAAATACCAACTGAAAAACCCTCTTCATTCGATAGAGTCTTGTTCCAACACCTTCATATCATGCCCACGGAAACCGAACACGCGATATATCGAACCCATCTCTCAGGTCAACCATTCATGAATCCATTTCACTTTTAACCGATACCACAATAGATTTCGGACCCAAATCTCGGTATTACCTTTCTAACCAGCTGAAATCACATATACTCACACTCACTATTGGCTCCAACGCTCATTTCGATCATAACATACCGCACTAGTGATTTGACACCTCAACACCGACCTAAGCCACGACGAGCACAACATAGGCTCCAATAGAAACGTCTGAACACACTCGAATCATGACAGCTCAAATCATGATAACTGTCTCCAGCAAAAGAGCCGCAATTCAATTCCTTTGTGTCATCATAACATAGAACTGAGATCGCGTCTCGCATTATAGAAATAGAGTACCTGAATCCTCCTCGAGAGGTCATAACATCACGTAGCCTTGCCACGATTCATGATTCTATCCAAACACTATTACTCATGAAGCACCTCAAGCTACCAAGCTCAAAACGGTCAGCCACGCACAGATCTAGGTCTTGAACCCAAGCAATCAACCTCACCCACGGTGAAACAATTAACGTATGCTATTAAATCCCGAAAGGACACAACCGATGTGCCACTCGCCAAGCGATACTCAAAACGGTCTTTTCCTCAGAAGCGAGGAAGTATTGTATACCGGGTAGCTTATAACTAACTATATTTTCACAATATTCTGTTGCGGCGTGCAACCCGCTCCAATGACATACCCGTGGCGGCGTGCCACCCGATCTAGATACCATACCTGTGGCGGCGTGCCAACCGATCCACGCATAAATCTCACAAAAAGGAAATGCATATCGAGTCAAATTTTCTCATTACAGCAAACATATATATATATAGCCTCATGCTCGTCCACATGAAACGCATCTGACAACGTTTCTCAAAATCTAGAATATACCATTATCACCTTTCCATAACACATCGTGTATGCCATATCCCACTAAGACAACATGGAAATTCATATCCCTTTCCTCCGCCTCAACATCGGCGCACTCCACTAGTCAAGGACTTTCGTGATCCCATATAGAAAAAAACTCATTACACATTCCACGCTTCGCATACCGACAGGAATATACTCATTTTCAAACCATGATAAAACACATCACAAATTGTTTCTTCCCATTAGTTTAACTGCCAGGAATGAGTCCTTATACCCATATTATACCCATATCGGGTTACACGACTGCCAGCACTCAAAAGCTTTATTGCACAATATCTGCAAGACTCACTACTTCAACCACATACCAGGAATTAGTCGTATTCTTTATCATACCGCTTCGGTTTATTAACAAGTTGTTCCATTTACCCAGTTTCCTTTCTGATTCATCTTTGATTTAATATTAGCCATTACTGTAGCACCATAACACATCAACTCATTCCACACGAGACTCGTACATAAGACCACACGGTCTAAGACATATAGGCCACTGAATACTCTCTCAATATTTCCCAGAAGTACCACATTCTACCATACTTTATTTTGATGAACTCCCCGCGATTTTTTTTTGTTATCATTACTTCCGAATACGAATACCTAGAATCCCATCATTCACATGATATGACACAAGCCTTGATCTTCTCTAACGAAACCGCCATCTTTAGCCACATACACAAACCTTAAGGCACCTGACTGTTACAAGCCAAATCTTGAACACTGCAAAACCATTCTCGGGCATCATTCACCCTTATTCAGCTGTAATTCAACTGTCCTATTGAGTAGAACCACTCGTGTTTTGTTAGAACTCTGACATCGCAGAACATGATTACTTACAGATACAATTAGCTATCTTTCTTTTCTATACACCGAACATTCTTTACCAACATAAGTTCACAACATCCTAGTATTTCTTCATATCTACGAAGCACCATAACCTTTATCAAAATTTCCCACATACCTAGAGACAGAGCCAACACAGCACACGACAGTGCAATCAGTTAATCAATAACAACCTCCCCAACTTAGCTCGGAGTTATACATCAAAGCACTTTCAACCACTCATATCATTATTACTCAAGTGATGCCGAAATGTTAATATGAGATTAAACTCAAGTCATTTACAAGCCTTGACAGAGACTCGAATCATCAGAGACCTTAGCTCTTCTGCAATTCTTGCAGATATACATGCACCACGAATAAGCCCACTCTCTTTAGGTGACAGAAATCTTTCTAAGTTCCAAATTTTCCAAAAATTTTGGCAGAGTTTCCTTTGTAAATTGGCCTATCCACCTGCCAGAGAATCACCAAACCATTCTAACAATACACCCACAACTCAACAAGATATCACAATGTATTTCAACAACATTAAATCTCAATACTATACGAATCATAATTTATACTTGAACCTGCGCTGTACCTGCTCGAATCATAACAAATATCAAAATCACTTTAGTCTTCCAGGTTAAACTCGTTCCACTACACATAAGGCACTTTACCTTCCAATTACGAGATATGATAATTATTTCTCACGCCCATAGCTAGGGCTACATATCAAATCACAATAAGAACCGAATACCTTACAGCTCTCCCATTATCAAACTGCCATTTGCACAATAAGGATCAGTACCGATCGTATGAACTTCATAATGCCAACTCGCAAAATTAATACCTTGGTGCTCAAGCCATAGACAAGGATCCGGCCTCAAGTCCTCCCGACTGACCCAATATAAACTGATGGAGATTATATCTCGCCCCTTGATCGGGGAATTGCAAGCCATAAGTCATTTATATTACTGAGAGCTCGATGCGTACACAGACGTGCGGAAGGAATTTCAAAATTATATCTCAAGCTGAATCAAGTGCGCACGATAAGAATTCCAAGAAATGTGAAGTGTTTCCTAAAGATTCGCAGCCTCCCGAGGATAAGTACAGGCGTCCCCGTACCGATCCACAAGACTCTACTAACCGGCTCAAGACTCATGAGGCCTAGTAAACCTAGGCTCTGATACAAACTTGTCACGACCCCAAATCCGGTCGTGATGGCGCCCAGCACACTGCTTGGCCAGCCTAACCAATTAACAACAATCACGGAGCCATAAGCTCACTTTATCCAATTTAAGCATACGAAAATAATTCAACAGTGATAGATACATATTAAAAACAGGGAGCCAAGTCCCAACACGTGCCAACTCCCATAGACCGAAGGGTCAAGAGTCATGAGCCTCTACGGAATATACAAGTGTAAATAGTGAATATAACTGTGCACAAGTGTGGGATGATCAGAACAAAATATAGACAAACTGGAGAATCAGGTCCTGCGAACGCTGGCAGCTACCTCGATTGTCCAAAAGCACTCCCGAGCCGCAATGGAATCAGCTCTGCTGTAATGTACCTGGATCTGCACACAAGGTGCAGGGAGTCGGGTGTGAGTACTTCCAACTCAGCGGTAATAAAAGTAAATAATGCTGAAGGGAAGAAAACCACGCAAGGCACTATCTCTTGCTACACAATACATAACTATCATAAAACTTCAAAACACTATCATTTTATTCCTTTTCAGCATATGTGAGTAGATTATTTAGAAATCTCAATTTTTAGCTACTTTCTTTCATTATAACATACCAATACCTGGGAGAATCTCAAGCAGTGCAAGTCAGCACTCAAATTAGCCTCTCGGGCTCAGCACTCCTTAACAATTTATACCAGGAGATCTGGTCAATAAAGCAATAAATGCACATGTGCTAGTAAAGTATGAGTGCTAAAATGTTATGCCACGTAGTACACGTAAACCAATGTATGTATGCCATGCAATGAATATGACTGCTATGGCGTGTAGCCCAATCCTTTTGGGTACCCGTGCTCACTGGGGGTGTCCAGACTCCGGAGGGGCTCCTACAACCCAAGCACAATATCAATATCACACCTGCTGCGGCGCGCAGCCCGATCCATATACCACTGCGGCGTGCAGTCCGATCCATGCATGTGTATGCATATGCTCACATGAATGTCATGCCCTAACATGTGGCCCTCGGCCCCAATCAGTCTAACAAATAATCAAGAAAGCCCTACGGCAGCAATATCATATTAGCTCATAGCAAAAAATATTATTAAGACCTTGTTCAAGTTTTTCATAACCTTATAAAAATGCTGAATAGCAATAATTCCATTTTAAACCTTTAATTTAGAATAAAATATGCTCAGTGTTATCAAAACAGTGATACCAATCCTTGAAGGATTCAAATGATTGGCACGAAGCCCAAACGTGATAATTAGTCCAATTCATTTTAACAATTAGGTGTTATTATTTATTACGCGGGACCAAGTCACGATCCCCAATGGTGCTCTACCCCACGCCAGTTATTCGGTATGCATGTCACCTCAACACAACACTAAGATGTGCAAGTCCGGGGTTTACTAACCCTCAGGACATCATTTACAAGAATTACCCACCTCGAACCGACGAAAGCTCATACCCGCGATGCCTTAGCTCCTCGAACCGGCATCCACGCACGTCAAAACTAGCACAAATCAGCACAAATATAGCAAAATAGGCTAATGGAAAATCACTCAATCAAAAGAACTCGAAAAATACCAAAAATCACAAAATTTGCAAAACCCGAGCCCCGGGCCCACATCTCGAAAAACTTCAGAACTCGTATTTCCAGAATCCTCGTCTCGCCACGACTCCATACATATAAAATTTACCAAAATCGGAGTTCGATTGGCCTTTCAAAACCCAAATTTTCGTTTTCAATATCTACGCCACAATCCTTCACAATTTCTACCCAAATTCATGAAGATTGATGTTAATTCTACCATAAAATGATGTTTTTGAGTCAAGAAACTTACCTCCGATGAATACCCGATGATTTCCCAGCGTTTTCCCGTGATTTCTTCTCTCTAGGGCTCAAAAATTGGGGTTTGTGAAATGAAACCCGTATGTGAAATGTTTCTGGTTTTAATTCACTGCCTGGGACTTTTCTTCTGCGCGTTCGCGTTCATTGCCACGCGTTCGCGATGCCCAGCTCCGGATTGACCTTCGCGAACGCGACCTCCCCAACGCGTTCACGATGCACTAGCTTCCAGCCGTCTGATTTTCCTTCTACGCGTTCGCGATAACCCTCACACGAACGCGATGCACACCCTGACAAACCTACGCGAACGCGACATCCTGAACGCGATCGCGAAGCTCAAGAATCCTGGCCTACGCAAACGCGACATCCTGTCTCGCGATTGCGATGCTTGACTCGCCTGGCCTTCGCGAACGTGGCCCATGCCACGCGAACGCGAAGGCTTGGATTTTTGCCCAGTGATCTGCAATTTTTCTGTAGATGTTTAAGTTCCAAAAATGTCGGATGATGGTCCGGATTCACCCCGAGGCCCCCGGGACCCCAACGAAAACCACCAACATACTCCAAAACACGATACGAACTTGTTCCAATCATAAAAACACCATCCTAAACATCAAAATCACCAATTACACACGGATTCAAGCCTAAGTTTCTTCAAAACTTTCAAAACTAACATTCAATCCAAAACCCGATCAAACGACGTCCGAACGACCTGAAATTTTGCAGGCACATCCAAAATCACCTAACGGAGCTACTGCAACTGTCAGAATTCCATTCCGACTCCCGGATCAAAATCTCACCTACCATTCGGATTTCGCCAAAATTTAACCTTATCCAATTCAAGCCTAAAACTACACCGGACCTCCAAATTCATTTCCGATTGCTCTCTTAAGTCATAAATGATCTCCCGAAACTAGTCGAATCATCAGAATCTGATTTCGAGAACTCTAACTCGATAGTCAACTCTAGGTTGACTTTCCATATTCAAACTTCCTTCAAACATGCTATTTGCTTCATTTTCAATTCAATTCACTCCTAACTCACCTCTAACACTGATATAAAAGCATAAAACATGTAATTGCAACATGACGTGGTGGTAAATTCCTGTAACGACGGGCCGGGTCGTTACACTCTTTATGTCTCTTTCTGCTTTATCTTCTTTGTATCTTGTCGGCCGCTTTGTCTTCTTTTGATCATTTCTTCTTTATGTCTCTTTCTTCTTTACGACTTTCTCGTCTTTTGAGTTATCTTCTACTATCTTCTTCAATTATTCTAACTCGACTTCTGGAATTACATTATCTTCTCCGTGACATTTTGAACATAAATGGTCTGGATATTTTTTGCTGATTATTCTGCAGTATCTTGCTAGTAAATCTTCTGAGATAAATCCTTTCCTTAATGCTCTGGTTGTAGGTTGTCTTTCTGGATTTAGTAGAGACATAATCCATTTTTGGATTTCTTCGATATCGGATTGTCGTTGTTCCTTTGAATTTGAATATATTAATAACTGGTCTCTTGAATAATAACTCCAAATAGCATTTCCGTTTAGATAATTATGTGCTAGCTCATTGATGATTGTAGATATTCCAATAATCCTTTTGTTTGCATAAAAGTTGGGTATTTCGCATTTAGGTATTTCTTGTTGTTGTCCTATCTCTTCTGGTATAAGCATATCTTTTGTGAGTCCTATCTTGATTACTTGTATGACTGGTTTTATTTCATCATACAATATTTCTACTGGTGCGGTATAGAATTTTATAAAGAATAGGTTTCCTTTTGTAACTCTTTTGAAATTTATAAATGCCTTGTATAATTCTGGTATAGTTGATATCTCCTCTCCGTCATATGTGTATACTGTACTTAATAGTCCATAACTATAACACGTTTTTACTAGGTTAGCATTTGTTTTTGGTTGTGCTATTAGCCTATTGTATCCTTGTAGCTTTTGGGTTATGAAGTCTTGGGTTGGTTCTCTGGTAGTTTTCGATCTTGGATTGAGGTTTAGATATGTCTGTATTTTGTGAATATTTTCTATATATGATCCGGTTATATGATTGTAAGCTTTCTTTTCTTGGTTTAGGCTTTCTAAATATGATGCCATTTGTGGAGGTACGAATAATGGGTCTTTTGGTATTTTGGGTATGTATGGTTTGTCAAATATTTTGTTCATATTCGTATTTCTAACTCCTTTCTTTGTAGATGAACTTCCTGCAGCTGTAACCGAACAAACGTTATGGGTTTTTAGGTGTTTCCCAACGTCACCTTGTAGCTCTGGAATTTTATAGTCTTCCGATTGACTTATATCCGCATCTTTAGAGTCATGCTGCTGACTTAGATTTTTGGCATCTTCTAGCTTTTGTATTCTTGTTCCCATATTATCCATTTGAGAGGATAATTTCTCAAGGATTGAGATTATATCTTTTGTTGTATCTATTTTTTCAGTTTGTGTAGCTTTGTCTTGATATGTAGTCTGCAATGACATTTTTGTTAGTACTAATTACTTCAATTGTAAATGTAAAATTCAGTATATTCAATACAAGCCTTCGTATTTCCTTTGTTGTAACTGAATCTTGTATCTTTCTGGTTAGCCACCATTTTACTTGTGTATTATCTGTTCTTATAATAAACAATATATGGTTCAAATGCCAATAAACATTTATACACTGCATATAATTCTTTTCTATTGATTTCCCATTTTATCTCCGGGTTTGTGAATGTTCCTGAATAATACCTACAATGATGTTCTATTTTTTCTTTATCATACCTGTATTTTAATACTCCTCCATAGCTTTTTTCACTTGCGTCTGATTCTACTATATATGTAAATTTTTTATTTTCATCTGGAAAGTATAGTTTTGGTAGATTTTTACATATTTGTTTAACTTGTCTTACTTGTTTTTTATCTTCTTCACTAAAGTGATACTCTATATCCTTTTTTAGATTTTTTTGCAATGGTTTTAAAGTCTCCGCTAATTTTGGTATATATTCTCTTACTTGGTTTACTAATCCTAAAAATGATTGTAGTTTCTTTTTTGTATCTAATTGTTCATTTGAATTTATTATCTTTTGTACTATATGAGTTTGCATTTTAATTCCACTTTTATCTATTTCTATTCCTAGAAATTCTATTTGATTTTTCATTATTTCTGCCTTTTTTCTACTTAGGCTTATTCCCGATATTTCTATAATATGTATAAATTTTTCTAATAATTTTATATGCTCATCTTGTGTTTTTGAATATAATAATATATCATCAACGTATATTATGCAATTTTCTAGCTGTTTGAAATAGTTATCCATAAAATGTTGATATCTACCTGGTGCATTTTTATATCCATAAGGTAATACGTTCCATTCATAAAATCCTTGGGGTACAATAAATGCTGTAAGTTTCTTGGATTCTTCTTCTAACTTTAAGTGGTAAAATCCTGATTTACAATCAAATTTACTAAAATAGTAATATCCTTGGATTTGTCTTATTTTTAGTATTTTATTTGGTATTGGGTAATTATATGTCTTCGTTTTTGCATTTAGATTTCTATAATCAATAACCATTCTACTTTTTCCTCTTTTTTGTTCACTATGTTTATTTACTATAAATGTTGGACTTGTATGTTTACTATTACTTTCTTGTATATAACCTTGTTCTAGTAATTCGTCAATGTGTATTTTAAATTCATTTAAATCTTTGAAATTGTATTTTAAAGGTTTTGTGTTATTATACTATTTCCATCAATTAGCTCTATTTTTACCTTTGTTTTATGTTTTTCCCAACCTTGTAATGGGTTTTCACTATACAATGGTTCTAGTTTTTCTTGGATTATTTTAACTATATTTATTGAAAAGATAGTTAATTCTATTTTATTATCATCTTCTTTTTCATTTTCTAATTTTTGTGTTATTTTCTCACTTCCTTTTATCCAATCAGTTGTTTTTCTTTTCTTTTTTAGAACTCTTTTTGCTCCTATTTTTTGTTTACATGGTGTTGTAAACCACCAATGTGTTTTAGTTATTACATGTGGGTATAGTTTATCTAAGAATGGTATTCCTAGTAACATATCTCTTGTGGGTAATTCAAAATTGTATATTTCTTCTATAGTAAGTATTTTATCCCATATTTGTATTTTTATATTTTTTGATTTGTGGGTAATTATGCTTCCTTCGTTATTAAATCCTGTTACTGGTAAGGGTGTTCTAAGTTTTTCCCATTTCTCTTCTGGTAGGCAATTATATCTACATAAATTTACTTCTGATCCTGTGTCTATCATAGGTGTGTAGTATCTATTGTAGTATCCTTCCACTATTATTTTTACTAGTATACGTATTTTCATATTTATAATATAGTTCTTTTTATTGTTACTTTCTTATTTTCATAATGTATGATTAGTTGTTCATTATCTAAGTTGTATGGTTTAACATTTTCTAGCCATTTTATTCCTAATATAATATTTTTATCTCCTTGGTATATTTTAAATCTTATTATCCTAATTATTCCTCCTATAATTATTTCTTTTTCAACTATTTATTCACTAGTTATCATTCCTTTAGGTAATTCGGGGTATAATTTTTCACTAGTTAGTATCTCATATTCTGTAATTAATTCTCTTGTTATATAGTTTTCTTCTTGTCCTGTATTTATTAATATTAAGTATTTTCTTCCATTCATTACTCCTCTTATGTAATAATGATGATATTTTATTTCTCCTGGTAATTGCTCTATAAGTTTAGGTATTTTATATCCTACCTTATCTGATGTGTTTGTTTTATTTGATGATGTTTGTCCTACTTCAAAACTGTGACGACCCAAAGGGGTCATCACTTGTTTTATTAATCATTTCGAGCTTCTGAGGTCTTGAAAACCTCATTTATAGTTGCCTCGATTTGCGTGCACAGTTCGGGCACGAAGCTGGAAAATTTTTTATGTTGAAATATGTGAAATATGTGAAACATTTGAGGAATTTTGATATTAACATTGATATGGTTGACTTTGGTCAACATTTTTGATAAACGGACCCGGAACCGTGATTTGGCGGTCTCAGAAAATCCGTAGAAACATATTGAACTTGGGCGTATGCCCGGAATTGAAATCCGAGGTCTAGAACCTCGGTAAAAGAATTTTTCTGTTAAATTGTTTTCTGAAAATGTTTAAGGAAAAAGAAACTGAAATTTGATTGAAAGGTGGTGATATCGGGCTCGTATTTTGGTTCCGACACCCAGTACAGGTCAAATATATTGGTTAAGCGCTTCTTGTAAAGTTTGATTGAAAACGGACGTCGTTTGACGTGTTTCGGCCTTAAATTGGAAATTTTGGAAATTATGAAATTTGAAAGAATTCTTGAGTTTTAAGGCTCAATTCATTGATTTTGATGTTATTTTGGCGATTTGATCGCGCGAGCAAGTTCGTATGATGTTTTTAAGTCAGTATGCATATTTGGTTTGGAGCCCCGAGGGCTCGGGTGAACTTTGGATAGGCCACGAGATCAATTTTTCATGTTAGAAAGTTGCTGTCAGCACCTGATCTGCAGAGTTCGCAAATGCGAACAATAGTTCGCAAATGCGAACTTCCCAATATTCTGCAGAGTTCGCAAATGCGAACAATAGTTCGCAAATGCGAACTTACCAATATTCTGCCTGTGTTCGCTAATGCAAACTTCCTTTATTTTCTGCCTGTGTTCGCAAATGCGAACAATAGTTCGCGAATGCGAACTTCCCATATTATGCCTGTGTTCGCAAATGCGAACATCCCAGTTTTGTCTTGGCTTCGCAAATGCGAACAAAAGTTTGCAAATGCGAACTTCCCAGCCTTAGCTTATTTTTCAAACTCCAGAAATTGGTCTGGGTTCGCAATTGCGAACCCATGTTCGCAAATGCGAACACAGAGACCTGTAAATCACGATTTCCAGCTTCATTCTTCACATTTCACAACCCAAAAACACCCATTGACGATTTTTCAAGAACTCCCTCTTCTTCAAAACACTTGTAAGTCACTTTTTACTTAATTCTTTCAATTCCTAACAGCATTAAACACGTTTTTCAATAGAAATCAAAGGTTTTCATGGTAGAATTTCTTGTTTTTGGTAGAATATAGGGTTTTTCATGAATTAGGAAATTGGACCTCGAATCGAGGTCCGATTTTGAAACAAATCATATACTTGAACTCGTGGGGGGATGGGCAAACGGATTTTGGTCCGAACCCCGAGTTCCGACCATGTGGGCCCGGGGTCGAATTTCACTATTTCGGGCAGAATGTTGTAAAAGTTGAAATTGGCCTTATGAATTAGTTTGTTGAGTAGTATTGATGATATTAAATCAATTGTGTATAGATACAATTGGATTGGAGCCGAATTTGAAAGGAAAAGGCATTTCCACAAATTGAATTGTTCGTAAAACATTTGAGGTAAGTGTTTATTCTATCCTAGCTTGAAAGAATAGGAATTTAGTTATGAATAAATTATTGATTAAGAGTTATTGGTGTTAAACCGGTAATGGAGATAAATTGTTGAAATTATTATCAATTATTGGTTTAAAACCGGTAATTATAAATATTGTTGATGCAGGGATTATTGGCTAAATGCCGGTAATATATATATTTATGAATTGGGATCGTGTGGCGCGCCGACCACTTATATATTTATGAATTGGGATCGTGTGGCGCGCCGACCACTTATATAATAAGAAATGGGATCGTGTGGCACGCCGACCACAAAGTGATTTAAATCTTGGCATTGGCCATAGTTGCCGGTAGCCTATTGATATATTTGGGAACGGGTGGTACGCCTACCACAAGATATAATCTATTGGTATATTTGGGAGCGGGTGGTACGCCTACCACAAGATGTAATTACTGTGATAGTTGGGAACGAGTGGTACGCCTACCACGAGATATGAAATGAAAAAGGAATTGAGACATGAAAGTAAGATTTATTCTATTGATTAGATTATTCTGGATATCATGAGTTATTGACTGTTATTTCAGAGCAGAGTCTTTCCTTATTAATGTTTTGTATATATATATATATATATATTGCAACTGTACATGTTTATGTAGGTGACTGGCCTTAGCCTCGTCACTATTTCACTGGGATAGGCCAGGCACTTACCAACACATGGGGTCGGTTGTGCTGATACAACACTCTGCGCTCTTTTTACGCAGATACAGGTTACGGATAGCAGCATCGGCAGTAGCGATTTGTGGATTTTCCGACTACTGAGACTACGAGGTAGCCTTGCAGGCGTCCGCAGGACCCGTTGTCTCTTCCATCTATGCTTTTCATTCTGTTATCTCATGTATTCGAGATAAACAGCTTATATTTTCTTTCAAACAATTGTGTGTGTTATTCTTAGAAGTTCGTGAGTATTATGACACCAGTCTTGGGCAGTGTATCATGTTTGGGTTTTCTTTATCATATTTGATAAGATTGACTAAGTCTTCCGCTAAGTTTGATTATTCCGCTGTAATTTATATGTTTTTAAGTTTAATGTATTAATAAGAATTCGGTAATTAATGGAGGTGTAATTAATATTTGGCTTGCCTAGCTTCCATTAGTACGCGCCATCATGACCCCCGATGTTGGGAAATCCGGGTCGTGACAAGTTGGTATTAGAGCACTAGGTTGCACAGGTCTCACAACTCACGAACAACCTTAGTAGAGTCTGAAGGATCGGTACGGAGACGTCTGTATTTATCCTCCAGAGGCTACGTAGTTAGGAAAATATTCCCTTTGTTCTTTCCAGTCGTGTGACTTGATCTTTCAAATTTTAATTGAATTTCTACTCTGTTCTTCCGCAGATGGTAAGAACACGTGCATCTTCATCTAATGACCAGCAGCCCGAGGTCCCGGCAGCGGCAGCTCCCGCTAGGGGCAGAGGCCGAAGTCGAGGTCGTCCTAGAGGCCAAGGTAGGGGCAGCAGCTCAGCCCCGAGCAAGCAGCGACGAGTGGCAGTAACCCCGTGCTCATATCGAGGAGGAGTGTTCCAGCCCCAGCAGCCTCCAAGAGGCTCAGCTCGAGTCCCAGGAGGAGTTATGTTTTCACCGGATCTTCGTGATGCTTTGGTCCGGATAGCAGTGTTTATGGACAATATCACCATAGCACGTTTATTACCAGTAGCACCAACCACTTCTTAGGCTGGAGGAGGTAATCAGACTTCTGCTACGCGCACTCCGGAGCCAGTAATTCCCCAGGCTCAGGTTCCTGTGATTCAGCCAGTTGAGGCAGCTCAGCCTGTTATTGTGATTCAGTCTAATGATGGTGCAGCTATGTCCGCTAACGCGTTATGGAGATTGGACAGGTTTACCAAGCTGTTCACTACCACATTCAGTGGCACTCCTTCAGAGGATCCACAGGATTTCCTATACAGCTGCCACGAAGTTCTCCGTACTATGGGCATTGTGGAGACTAATGGTGTGGACTTTGCTACTTTTCGATTATTTGGTTCCGCCAAGACTTGGTGGAGGGATTATTGTTTACCCAGGCCAGCGGGATCATCATCTTTGACTTGGGGGCAATTTGCAGAATTATTCTTGGAAAAGTTCCTTCCAGCAACTCAGCGGGAGGCTCTGCGCAGACAATTTGAGCGTCTTCATCAGGGTTCTATGTCTGTCACACAGCACGAGACTAGGTTCGTGGACCTGGCTCGTCATGCTATTATCATACTTCCCACAGATCGGGAGAGAGTGAGGAGGTTTATTGATGGCTTGAATCAGCCAATTCGGCTACAGATGGCTGTGGGAGCAGGAACTGAAATCATTTTTCAGGAGGCGGCTAATGCAGCCCGCCGGATCGAGATGGCTCTGTCACAGGGAGCAAGACATGGATCAAATAAGAGATCTCGTAATTCGGGAAGATTCAGTGGTACCTCATCTGGAGATAGAGATTTTTATGATAGAGGCCATCCTCCTAGGCCTTATCAGTCAGCTCTTCATGCTTCTCATGATGCTTCTAGTGATCGTAATTCTTAGCCACGCTATTCTGATCAGCAGCCTATCAGTGCACCACCACATTGCTATTTTCAGCAGCCGAGGGCTTGTTTTACGTGCGGTGATCTTAGGCACATTGCAAAGTATTGCCCTCGAGCTTCCGACAGATCTCACCAGCAGGGTTCTCGTGCCATGATTCAGGCCCCAGTTCCCTCACAGCCTGCCCAGCCAGCTAGAGGCGGAGGTAGAGGACATAGAGGTGGAGGTAGAGGTCATAGAGGTGGAGCTCGGACCGATAGAGGTAGAGACCAGCCAGCAGCTGATCGTCCTAGAGATACTGCTCAGGGTGGTGGGGCACAGCCCCGATGTTATGCACTTCCCGCCAGACCAGAGGCTGAGTCTTCTGATGCCGTCATTATAGGTATTATTTTGGTTTGTGATAGAAAGGCATCAGCATTATTTGACCCTAGGTCTACATATTCGTACGTGTCTTCCTATTTTGCACCGTACTTGATTCAGCCCAGTGATCCACTGAGTGTTCCTGTTCATGTGTCTACACCAGTAGGCGATTCTATTATGGTTGATCGAGTTCATCGGTCATGTATTATAGTAATCGAGGGTCTCGAGACCCGTGCTGATTTATTACTCCTAAATATGGTGGACTTTGATATTATACTAGGCATGGACTGGCTATCTCCATATCATGCTATTTTAGATTGCCATGCCAAGACTCTGACTTTAGCTCTGCCGAATTTGCCTCGTATAGAGTGGAAAGGAATTTCAGGTCATACTAGCCTTAATGTTATTTCTTATGTTAAAGCTCAGCGTATGGTTGGAAAGGGATGCTTGGCTTATTTGGCCTATGTCCGTGATTCTAGTGCCGAGGTTCCTTCTATTGACTCGGTGCCTGTGGTTCGCGAATTTCCTGAAGTATTTCCTTCAGACTTGCCAGGTATGCCGCCCGATAGGGACATTGATTTTTGCATTGATTTGGCTCCAGGCACTCAGCCCATTTCCATTCCTCCATATCGTATGGCTCCGCCAGAGTTAAAAGAATTGAAGGAACAGTTGCAGGATTTACTTGAAAAGGGTTTCATTAGACTTAGTGTTTCGCCGTGGGGTGCACCAGTATTATTTGTAAAGAAGAAAGATGGTTCGATGAGAATGTGCATTGACTATCGACAGTTAAACAAGGTGACTATCAAAAACAAATATCCACTTCCGCGAATTGATGATTTATTTGACCAGCTTCAGGGTGCCAAGGTATTTTCAAAGATAAATTTGAGATCTGGCTATCATCAGCTGAAGATTAGGGCATCTGATGTCCCTAAGACAGCGTTCCGCACTCGGTATGGACATTATGAATTTCTGGTCATGTCTTTTGGGTTGACAAATGCTCCAACAGCTTTTATGGAATTAATGAATCGGGTGTTCCGGCCTTATTTAGACTTGTTTGTAATAGTCTTCATTGATGATATATTAATATATTCCCGCAGTCAGGAGGAGCATGCGCAACATCTCAGAGTGGCCTTGCAGACTCTGAGAGATAGCCAGCTATATGCAAAATTTTCAAAGTGTGAATTTTGGCTAAGTTCAGTTGCATTCTTGGGTCATATTGTGACGGCAGCAGGTATTCAGGTTGATTAGAAGAAAATTGAGGCAGTCAAGAATTAGCCTAGACCGACATCGGCCACATATATTCGGAGTTTCTTGGGATTAGCGGGTTATTATCGCCGATTCGTAGAAGGATTTTCGTCTATTGCAACCCCACTGACCAGATTGACCCAGAAGGGTGTTCAATTTGGATGGTCCGATGAATGTGAGGCGAGCTTTCAAAAGCTCAAGACAACCTTGACCACAGCACCGATATTGGTTTTACCCACAGGTACGGGACCTTATACTGTTTATTGTGATGCTGCCCGTATTGGGCTTGGTGCAGTGTTAATGTAGGATGGCAAGGTTATTGCCTATGCTTCGAGGCAGTTGAAGATTCATAAGAAGAACTATCCAGTGCATGATCTAGAATTGGCGGCGATTATTCACGCATTGAAGATCTGGAGGCATTATTTGTATGGTGTAGCATGTGAAGTATACACCGATCATAAGAGTCTTCAGTATTTGTTTAAGCAGAAAGAGTTGAATTTGAGACAGAGAAGGTGGCTAGAATTGCTAAAAGATTATGATGTCACCATTTTATATCATCCGGGAAAAGCAAACGTGGTGGCCGACGCTTTGAGTAGGAAGTCAGCCAGTATGGGCAGTCTTGCTTATATTCCACTCAATCAGAGACCACTTACTTTGGATGTTCAGTCATTGGCCAACCGATTTGTGAGGTTGGATATTTCTGAGCCTAGTCGAGTACTAGCTTGCACGATCGCTCGCTCTTCATTATTGGAATGTATTCGCGATCAACAACATAATGATTCTTATTTATGTGACCTTAGAGATAAAGTTCAGCGAGGAGGTGCTAAACAGGTCACATTAGATGCTGAGGGGATCTTGAGGATGCTAGGGCGCATTTGTGTGCCAAATGTTGATGGGCTTAGAGAATTGATTCTAGAAGAAGCTCACAGCTCGCGGTATTCTATTCATCCAGGCACAGCGAAAATGTATCAAGATTTGCGACAATATTATTGGTGGCGCAGAATGAAAAAGGATATTGTGGCATATGTGGCACGGTGTCTTAATTGTCAGCAAGTTAAGTATGAACATCAGAGACCTGGCGTTTTATTTCAGAGAATTGAACTTCCTGAATGGAAGTGGGAGCGAATCACGATGGATTTCGTTTCCGGACTTCCGAAGACTCGAAAGAAGTTTGATGCTGTTTGGGTGATTGTTGATAGGCTGACCAAATCAGCTCATTTTGTTCCTATTGCCACTACCTATTCATCCGAGAGGTTAGCTGAGATTTATATCAAGGAGATCGTTCGCCTTCATGGCATGCCAATCTCTATTATTTCAGATCGAGGTGCACAGTTTACCTCACATTTCTGGAAGGCGGTTCAACGAGAGTTAGCAACGCAAGTTCAGCTAAGTACAACCTTTCATCCCCAGACGGATGGTCAGTCCGAGAGGACTATTCAGATACTGGAAGATATGCTACGGGCGTGTGTTATTGATTTTGGAGGTTCGTGGGATCAATTCCTGCCGTTGGCAGAGTTTGCTTATAATAATAGTTATCAATCGAGCATCCAGGATGGCTCCTTATGAAGCATTGTATGGTAGGCGATGTCGTTCTCCGGTTGGATGGTTTGAACCGGGAGAAGCTCGGTTATTGGGTATGGATTTAGTTCAGGAGGCCTTAGATAAGGTCAAGATTATTCAAGATAGGCTTCGCACAGCTCAATCTAGACAAAAGAGCTATGCAGATCGCAAGGTTCGAGATATAGCTTTCATGATTGGGGAGCGAGTATTGCTCCGAGTGTCGCCTATGAAGGGTGTAATGAGATTTGGAAAGAAGGGCAAACTTAGCCCTAGGTTTATTGGGCCATTCGAGATTCTTGATCATGTGGGAGAAGTGGCATATAAACTTGCCTTGCCACCTAGCTTATCAGGTGTACATCCAGTGTTTCATGTGTCCATGCTTCGAAAATATCACGGCGATCCGTCGCACGTGTTAGATTTCAGCACTGTCCAATTGGACAAAGATTTGTCCTATGAAGAGGAGCCGGTAGCTATCCTAGATCGGCAGGTTCGACAGTTGAGGTCGAAGAGTTTTCCTTCTGTGCGAGTTCAGTGGAGGGGTCAGCCTCCTGAGGCATCGACCTGGGAGTCCGAGTCTGACATGCGGAGCCGATATTCTCATCTATTCCTTGACTCAGGTACTTCTTTCTTTTGTCCATTCGAGGACGAACGGTTATTTTAGAGGTGGAGAATGTGACGACCCAAAGGGGTCATCACTTGTTTTATTAATCATTTCGAGCTTTTGAGGTCTTGAAAACCTCATTTATAGTTGCCTCGATTTGCGTGCACAGTTCGGGCACGAAGCTGGAAAAATTTTTATGTTGAAATATGTGAAATATGTGAAAAATTTGAGGAATTTTGATATTAACATTGATATGGTTGACTTTGGTCATCATTTTTTGATAAACTGACCCGGAACCGTGATTTGACGGTCTCAGAAAATCCGTAGAAAAATATGGAACTTGAGCGTATGCCCGGAATTGAAATCTGAGGTCTAGAACCCCGGTAAAAGAATTTTTCTGTTAAATTGTTTTCTGAAAATGTTTAAGGAAAATGAAACTAAAATTTGATTGAAAAGTGGTGATATCGGGCTCGTATTTTGGTTCCGACACCCGGTACAGGTCAAATATATTGGTTAAGCGCTTCCTGTAAAGTTTGGTTGAAAACGGACGTCGTTTGACGTGTTTCGGCCTTAAATTGGAAATTTTGGAAATTATGAAATTTGAAAGAATTCTTGAGTTTTAAGGCTCAATTCATTGATTTTGATGTTATTTTGGCGATTTGATCGCGCGAGCAAGTTCGTATGATGTTTTTAAGTCAGTGTGCATATTTGGTTTGGAGCCCCGAGGGCTCGGGTGAACTTTGGATAGGCCACGAGATCAATTTTTCATGTTAGGAGGTTGCTGTCAGCACCTGGTCTGCAGAGTTCGCAAATGCGAATAATAGTTCGCAAATGCGAACTTCCCAATATTCTGCAGAGTTCGCAAATGCGAACAATAGTTCGCAAATGCAAACTTTCCAATATTCTGCCTGTGTTCGCAAATGCGAACAATAGTTCGCAAATGCGAACTTCCCTTATTTTCTGCCTGTGTTCGCAAATGCGAACAATAGTTCGCAAATGCGAACAATAGTTCGCAAATGCGAACTACCCATATTATGCCTGTGTTCGCAAATGCTAAAGTTCGCAAATGCGAACATCCCAGTTTTGTCTTGGCTTTGCAAATGCGAACAAAAGTTCGCAAATGCAAACTTCCTAGCCTTAGCTTATTTTTCAAACTCCAGAAATTTGTCGGGGTTCGCAATTGCGAACCCATGTTCGCAAATGCGAACACAGAGACCTGTAAATCCTGATTTCCAGCTTCATTTTTCACATTTCACAACCCAAAAACACCCATTGGCGATTTTTCACGAACTCCCTCTTCTTCAAAACAATTGTAAGTCACTTTTTACTTAATTCTTTCAATTCCTAACAACATTAAACATGTTTTTCAATAGAAATCAAAGGTTTTCATGGTAGAATTTCTTGTTTTTGGTAGAATATAGGGTTTTTCATGAATTAGGAAATTGGACCTCTAATTGAGGTCCGATTTTGAAACAAATCATATAATTGAACTCGTGAGGGGACGGGTAAACGGATTTTGGTCCGAACCCCGAGTTCCGACCATGTGGGCCCGGGGTCGAATTTCACTATTCCGGGCAGAATGTTGTAAAAGTTGAAATTGGCCTTATGAATTAGTTTGTTGAGTAGTATTGATGATATTAAATCAATTGTGTATAGATACGATTGGATTGGAGCCGAATTTGAAAGGAAAAGGCATTTCCACAGATTGAATTGTTCGTAAAACAATTGAGGTAAGTGTTTGTTCTATCCTAGCTTGAAGGAATAGGAATTTAGTTATGAATAAATTGTTGATTAAGAGTTATTGGTGTTATACGGGTAACAACAACAACTACAACAACCCAGTATATTCCCACAAGGTGGGGTCTGGGGAGGGTAATATGTAGACAGTCCTTACCTCTACCCGAGATGGCAGAGAGGCTGTTTCCAATCGACCCTCGGCGCATGGAAAAAAGGCAAACAAAAACAAAAAACAAAAACCGCATTAGTTACTCCAGCATACACCTCATAAAAATTATGTAAACATAAGATGCATATGTACCATAAAGAAATAGACATGCAATGATATCAAAACAGTAACTACCAGAAATGACTACCAAAAGAGAACACAAACTAATCATCTATGGGCGGCCCTACCACGCCTCACACCTCCGGTAATGGAGATAAATTGTTGAAATTATTATCAATTATTGGTTTAAAACCGGTAATTATAAATATTGTTGATGCAGGGATTATTGGCTAAATGCCGGTAATATATATATTTATGAATTGGGATCGTGTGGCGCGCCGACCACTTATATATTTATGAATTGGGATCGTGTGTGTCACGACCCCAAATCCGGTCGTGATGGCGCCCAGCACATTGCTAAGCCAGCCTGACCAATTAATAACAACAACGGAGCAAGAAGCTCTCTTTAATCCATTTAAGCAAATTAATTAACGATATAACAGTGATACATGAAACGAAAACGGGGAACCAAGTCCCATAATACAATAACTCCCATAGACCAAGGGTCGAGAGTCGTGAGCCTCTAAAGAACATAAGGGTATACAGGTTTACAAAATACCAAGTGCGGAAAGAAAAGTCAATACAAAATCAAGACAGTAAGAAGGAATATCGGGTCCTGCGGACTCTGCACCTACCTCGAATATCCACAAACGTCGCCTCGCACAGCTACTGGATCACTGCTGAGAGGTACCTGGATCTGCACACAAGGTGCAGGGAGTAAAATGAGTACCGCCAGACTCAGTGGTAATAAACAAGGGTAAGACAGCGCAGATAAGAAATCCGCAATAAAGCACTATGTAAAGCTATAATCAGCTACCCTGTCATAGAATCAATCTTCACTGTACCTGTTCCAACAAATACCAATAAATAGCATAACAGCTAGCAGATGTAGCTAAATGCAATGCAATGCATGATATGAACGCTACGGCGTGTAGCCCGACTCCAATTTTGGGTACCCGTGCTCACTGTGGGGGTTCGGACTACGGAGGGGCTCCTACAGCCCAAGCACATCTCATAGAGATATCCTGCGGCGTGCAGTCCGATCCAACATATATCTCGCTGCGGCGCGCAGCCCGATCCACTACTAGTCAACTAATATGCAGATACAGCCTCGCAGGCTCAAAGTAGTTTTTGAAAACTCTTTTATCATTTTTCAGTTGGAAAACAGTAATATCAAGTTCCAGAGATTGGAATTTGCATAATAACAAAAATAGCTGCGGACTAGTAGTAAACTAGCATGTCTATGTGATAAGACAATGATATCGATCCTCGCGGGATCCAATAACTGGCTCACGGCCCACATATATAATCAACCGCCCGAGAAGGGGGTTCCTCGGCTCAAGAGTGGCCATTATCACAATATATATATATGCAACCATCCGAGAAGGAGGTTCGACGGCTCTAGAATAGCCAATAATACAGTATCAACAGGTCGGACTAATATATATATAGTCTCCAATTCATGATCGACCCCGCACTCTCAAGAGTGTGCGTGTCTCGCCGCTATACAGCGTCACAAAGTGGTATACCGGGGTCTCGAACCCGCTGGTCATCACCCACATATATTACTCACCTCAATACAGCGCGACGACTATTCCGCAATGCCCTTGCCACGAGAATCAAGCTCCGTATGCGTAGAATCTGATCAAATACAGTAAAAATACAACAATTTAGGCCAATGGGACGACACCCAATCAATACAACTCAATTTACATCAAAATTCCCAAAGTTGTCAAAACCCGAGCCCCGGGCCCACATTCCGAAAATTTACGAAATTCACATTTCTAGAACCCTCGTCTCAATACGAGTCTAAGCATATCAATTTTACCAAAATCGGACTCCATTTGCCCACTCAAATCCTTGTTTTTCTACAATTTAGGCTTATGGCTCAAACCCACAATTAATCTTCCATTTACAGGGAATTAACCAAGGATTTCATGTTAAAATGATGTAATTAAGCCACAAAACTTACCTCCAACGAATCCCCGATGAAGTACCAGCAATTCCCGTCAATTTCTCCTCTTGGAACTCAAAAATGGGGTTTTGGGTTAATGAACCCGAGAGCCCTCTGTTCTGTGATTTTAATTCACTGCCAGCCGAATTTACCCTACGCGTTCGCGATGGTCTCCACGCGAACGCGATGCCTTGCTCGCTCCTTCATCGCGAACGCGACGTACAGTCACGCGTTCGCGAAGACCAAATCTTCCTAGCCCGGATTTTTCCTCTACGCGTTCGCGTCCCAAACCACGCGAACGCGATGCTTCGTCTCTTCCTCTTACGCGTTCGCGATGGACCTCACGCGAACGCGAAGCACAACATCTCGACTCTACGCGAACGCGACCCTGGCAACGCGTTCGCGATGCTTCGTACCCCAGACCTACGCGAACGCGACGGCTTCTCCCGCGAACGCGATGCATGAAAAGCCTTGGCCTTCGCGATCGCGACACTGGTCACGCGAACGCGAAGGCTTAAGGACCTGGGCAGAACCTGCAGTTTTCTGCAGAGTTTTTCCAAGTTCTAATTGCCCGGTTGATGGTCCGAATCCATCCCGAGGCCCCCGGGACCCCAACGAAAGCCACCAACATACCCCAAAACATGATACGGACTTGTTCCAATCATAAAAACATCATCCTAAACATCAAAATCACCAATTAATCACGGATTCAAGCCTAAGTTTCTTCAAAACTTTCAAAACTAACATTCAATCCAAAACCCGATCAAACGATGTCCGAATGACCTGAAATTTTGCAGGCATATCCAAAATCACATAACGAAGCTACAGAAATTGTCGGAATTCCATTCCGACCCCCGGATCAAAATATCACCTACCATCCGGATTTCGCCAAAATTCAACCTTAGCCAATTCAAGCCTATTTCTACACCGGGCCTCCAAATTCAATTCCGATCGCTCCCCTAAGTCATAAATGATCCCCCGAATCTAGTCGAATCATCGGAATCCGGTTCCGAGCACTCTAACTCAATAGTCAACTCTTGGTTGACTTTTCATATTCAAGCTTCCTTCAAACATGCTATTTGCTTCATTTTCAATCCAAATCACTCCTAACTCACCCGATATACTCTAATACTGCTTTAAAAACATAATATATGTAAATGCAAGGTAACGGTGTGATAATTCCCGTAACGACGGGCCGGGTCGTTACATTCTCCCCAACTTAAACAAACGCTCGTCCGCGAGCGGGTTAAGAAACATACCCGGAGCATCAAATAAGTGTGGATATCTGCTCCGCATTTCCTGCTCGGTCTCCCAAGTTGCTTCCTCCACAGGACGACCTCTCCACTGCACTTTCACTGAAGCTATATCCTTAGATCTCAGCTTACGAACCTGTCGACCCAAAATGGCTACTGGTTCCACATCATAAGTCAAATCCTCATCTAGCTGTATCGTGCCGAAGTCCAACACATGAGACGGGTCTCCGACATACTTCCGGAGCATAGATACATGGAACACCGGGTGAACTCCCGACAAACTGGGTGGCAAAGCAAGCATATAAGCCACCTCCCCAACTTTCCTAAGCACCTCAAAAGGTCCAATAAACCTCGGGCTCAACTTTCCTTTCTTTCCAAACCTCATAACACCCTTCATAGGCGAAACCTTCAGCAACACCTTCTCTCCGACCGAATAAGATACATCTCGAACCTTCCGGTCTGCATAACTCTTCTGACGCGACTGAGCTGTGCGAAGTCTCTCCTGAATCACCTTCACCTTATCTAAGGCATCTTGGACTAACTCTGTCCCTAACAACCTAGCCTCGCCGGGCTCGAACCAACCAACTGGAGACCTACACCGCCTCCCATATAAGGCTTCATACGGTGCCATCTGAATGCTGGACTGATAGCTATTATTATAAGCGAACTCCGCCAAAGGCAAATAATCAGCCCATGAACCACCAAAATCAATGACACAAGCACGCAACATGTCCTCCAATATCTGAATAGTACGCTCAGACTGCCCATCCGTCTGTGGATGAAATGCCGTGCTCAACTCTACCTGTGAACCCAACTCTCGCTGAAATGTCCTCCAGAATTGAGATGTGAACTGGGTACCTCTGTCTGATATAATGGAAATAGGAACTCCATGCAATCTCACTATCTCACGGATGAATATCTCTGCCAACCGCTCCGAGGTATAGGTAGTACACACTGGGATGAAGTGAGCTGACTTAGTCAACCTATCCACAATCACCCAAACTGAATCAAACTTCCTCGCTGTCCGAGGGAGCCCACTAACAAAGTCCATAGTTATTCTTTCCCACTTCCATTCCGGAATATCAATACGCTGGAATACACCACCAGGTCTCTGATGCTCATACTTGACCTGCTGACAGTTTAGACACCGAGCCACATGGCTCACAACATCTTTCTTCATCTTTCTCCACCAGTAATGCTGCTTCAAATCCTGGTACATCTTCGCGGCTCCTGGATGAATAGAATACCGCGAGCTATGGGCTTCCTCCAATATCAATTCACGAAGTCCTTCAACATTGGGCACGCATATCCGGCCCTGCATCCGCAATACACCCTCACTATCAATAGTGACATCTCTAGCATCATCATGCTGAACTCTGTCCTTAGGGACAAGTAAGTGTGGATCATCATACCGGCGCTCTCGAATACGATCATATAAAGAAGAACGAGCTACTACATAAGCCATCACCCGACCGGGCTCAGAAATATCCAGCCTTACCATCTGGTTAGCTAACGCCTGAACATCAACTGCTAGGGGTCTCTCCCCAACTGGAATATACGCCAAACTACCCATACTAATAGCCTTCCGGCTCAATGCATCAGCCACTACATTGGCTTTCCCAGGATGATACAAGATAGTAATATCATAGTCTTTAAGCAATTCAAGCCATCTCCGCTGCCTCAAATTTAGATCTTTTTGCTTAAACAAATGCTGAAGGCTGCGGTGGTCCGTATATACATCACAAGATACACCATATAGATAATGCCTCCAAATCTTCAAGGCATGAACAATAGCAGCTAACTCCAAATCATGAACAGGGTAGTTCTTCTCGTGGGGCTTTAGCTGACGAGAAGCATATGCAATAACTCTACCCTCCTGCATCAACACACAACCAATGCCCACTCCCGAGGCATCACAATATACAGTATAAGAACCTGAAGCTGTCGGTAGAATCAAGACTGGTGCTGTGGTCAGTGCTGTCTTGAGCTTCTGAAAGCTCTCCTCGCACTCCTCGGACCATAAGAAAGGAACACCCTTCTGAGTCAATCTAGTCAAGGGTGAAGCAATAGAAGAGAACCCCTGAACGAATCGGCGATAATACCCTGCCAATCCCAGAAAGCTACGGATCTCAGTAACTGAGGTCGGTCTGGGCCAACTCTGCACTGCCTCGACCTTCCTCGGATCTACCCGAATACCATCACAGGACACCACGTGCCCTAAGAATGCCACGGACTCAAGCCAGAACTCACATTTGGAGAACTTGGCATACAGCTTCTCCTCTCTCAACCTTTGCAACACAATACTCAAGTGCCGAGCATGCTCCTCCTGGCTACGAGAGTAGACTAGAATGTCGTCAATGAACACAATCACAAATGAATCAAGCTAGGGCCTGAACATACTGTTCATCAGATGCATAAATGCTGCTGGGGCGTTAGTCAGCCCAAAAGACATCACAAGGAACTCATAGTGACCATATCTCGTCCTGAATGCAGTCTTCATAATGTCGGACTCTCTAATCTTCAGCTGATGGTAGCCTGAACGAAGATCAATCTTCGAGAACACCCTAGCTCCCTGGAGCTGATCAAACAAATCATCAATACGAGGCAGAGGATACTTATTCTTCACCGTTGCTTTGTTTAGCTGCCTATAGTCAATACACATCCTCATAGATCCGTCCTTCTTCTTAACAAACAGGACCGGTGCACCCCACGGCGACACACTCGGCCGAATGAACCCCTTATCTAGGAGTTCCTGGAGCTGCTCCTTCAATTCCTTCAACTCAGTCGGTGCCATCCGATACGGAGGAATAGAAATAGGCTGAGTACCTGGCACCAAATCGATACCAAAATCAATATCCCTGTCCGGCGGCATGCCCGGCAGGTCTGAGGGAAACACATCTGGAAAATCCCTCACAACAGGTACTGAATCAATGCTAGGAGACTCAGCTCCCACATCTCTCACAAAAGCTAAGTACGATAAACACCCTTTTTCAACCATCTTCTGAGCTTTTAGGAACGAAATGACACGGCTAGGGACGAAATCGGTCGAACCCCGCCACTCAATCCGAGAAATACCAGGAATGGCCAACGTAACTGTCTTAGCATGACAGTTCAATATAGCATGGTACGGAGACAACCAGTCCATACCCAATATAACATCAAAGTCCACCATGCCCAACAATAGCAACTCTGCCTGGGTCTCCAGACCCCCAATAGATATAACACAGGATCTATAGTACATGATCCACAACAATCGTATCACCCACGGGGTGGATACATGAACAGTAAATCAAGAATACCACGAGTTGCACTCAAATGATGTGCAAAACAAGAGGACACGTAAGAATATGTGGACCCCGGATCAAATAGAACGAGGCATCTCTGTGACAGACATAAATGATACCCGTAATCACAGCATCGGAGGCAACCGCATCACGCCCGTCGTGAAGTGCATAGAACCGTGCCTCGCCCTCCACCGGATCTCTCCTCGCCCCTGGGGCGTCCACGAGAAGACCGACCTCCACCTCTACTAGACCGAGATGGTGCCGAAGAGGAGGGCTGATCCCTCTGCTGAGTCCCGCCCCTACGTAGTCGAGGGCAATGTCTCCTCACGTGGCCAAACTCACCACACTCATAACATGCACCCGGTGCCGGAGAAGTAGGTGCCGCACTCTGGCTGGGAGGGCACCAAGTGATGACCGACCCTCTGAAACCCCCGTCGACCACGACCATGCGAACCTCCGCTCCGCTCCGGGCGGCCTGGAACGAGAAGGTCTAGACGAGCGACCTCTACTCTGCTGAGAATGCCCTCTAGATGGAGCACCACTGAAACTACCAGAACCACGAGGCCTCTCGGCCTCCCGCTCCTCTCTCTCTCGGCGACGATCCGCCTCAATGGAGCGTGCCATATCAGCAACTTGCTCAAATGATGATGACAGAACTCGCTCGCTGGTCATAAGAATACGGATAGAGTAGTTGAGGCCATCAATGAACCTCCTCATCCTCTCCCTATCAGTAGGGATCATCCATGTGGCATGCCTAGCCAACTGAGTGAATCTAAGCTCATACTGAGTCACAGACATGTCGCCCTGAATCAACCACTCGAACCGGCGACGTAGCTCCTCGCGACGAGACCGAGGTACATATTTCTCTAGAAAGAGAGTAGAGAACTGCTGCCATGTGAGAGGTGCTGCTCTAGCAGGCCTACGCCTCTCAAACTCCTCCCACCAATCAAATGCGGGACCGGTGAACTGAAATGTAGTAAATGAAACTCCGCCGGACTCAAGAATACCAGCCGTCCGCAAGCATCTTCTGACATTTATCCAAGAAACCCCGGGCATCCTCGCCCTCAACACCACCGAAATGGGGTGGCTGAAGTCTACCGAACCTCTCAAGACGACGCTGGCTCGTCCTCGGGCATAACCTCAACCATATGCTCTGGAGCTGGAGCTGGTGCAACCGGAGGAATAACCGGTGCAACCACCGAGCGGGGACAGCCTCCGGCATCCGAAGTCCCCGAACAACCGGATCAGGTGTGAGAGCTGGGGGTCTGCTGACCACCCCCCGACCGAGATGTCGCTACCGTAGCGGTAGCCGAAACTACCTCGAGCCAAACCGGAACACACCGATAATATTTGAGCAAGAGTCTCCCGAAGACCAGGAATGGCAATAGATATAGTCCGGCCCCGAACTCGGGACTCTGCTGGAGCTTCAACCACTCGGGGTTGCTCCTGAACCGGTACAACGGGCGGGTCAACCGGCACCGCCTCAGCCGCCCTACCTCTACCTCTAGCACGACCGCGCCCACGGCCTCTAACAGGTGGCAACGGAGGTCGTCCACCTCGTCCCGATGCTCGCGTTCTCGCCATCTGCGAGAGAATAGAATATAGAAGTTCAGTTCTCAGAACAATAAGATCGCACGACATAGTTCAAGAAAAGTGAAGTTTTCCTAAAGGTTCGCAGACTCTCGAGGATAAGTACAGGCGTCCCCGTACCGATCCACAAGACTCTACTAACCGGCTCAAGACTCACGAGGCCTAGTAAACCTAGGCTTTGATACCAACTTGTCACGACCCCAAATCCGGTCGTGATGGCGCCCAGCACATTGCTAAGCCAGCCTGACCAATTAATAACAACAACGGAGCTAGAAGCTCTCTTTAATCCATTTAAGCAAATTAATTAACGATATAACAGTGATACATGAAACGAAAACGGGGAACCAAGTCCCATAATACAATAACTCCCATAGACCAAGGGTCGAGAGTCGTGAGCCTCTAAAGAACATAAGGGTATACAGGTTTACAAAATACCAAGTGCGGAAAGAAATGTCAATACAAAATCAAAAGACAGTAGGAAGGAATATCGGGTCCTGCGGACTCTGCAGCTACTTCGAATATCCACAAACGTCGCCTCGCACAGCTACTGGATCACTGCTGAGAGGTACCTGGATCTGCACACAAGGTGCAGGGAGTAAAATGAGTACTGCCAGACTCAGTGGTAATAAACAAGGGTAAGACAGCGCGGATAAGAAATCCGCAATAAAGCACTATGTAAAGCTATAATCAGCTACCCTGTCATAGAATCAATCTTCACTGTACCTGTTCCAACAAATACCAATAAATAGCATAACAGCTAGCAGATGTAGCTAAATGCAATGCAATGCATGATATGACCGCTACGGCGTGTAGCCCGACTCCAATTTTGGGTACCCGCGCTCACTGTGGGGGTTCAGACTCCGGAGGGGCTCCTACAGCCCAAGCACATCTCATAGAGATATCACTGCGGCGCGCAGTCCGATCCAACATATAACTTGCTGCGGCGTGCAGCCCGATCCACTACTAGTCAGCTAATATGCAGATACAGCCTCGCAGGCTCAAAGTAGTTTTTGAAAACTCTTTTATCATTTTTCAGTTGGAAAACAGTAATATCAAGTTCCAGAGATTGGAATTTGCATAATAACAAAAATAGCTGCGGACTAGTAGTAAACTAGCATGTCTATGTGATAAGACAATGATATCGATCCTCGCGGGATCCAATAACTGGCTCACGGCCCACATATATAATCAACCGCCCAAGAAGGGGGTTCCTCGGCTCAAGAGTGGCCATTATCACAATATATATATATGCAACCATCCGAGAAGGAGGTTCGACGGCTCTAGAATAGCCAATAATACAATATCAACAGGTCGGACTAATATATATAGTCTCCAATTCATGATCGACCCCGCACTCTCAAGAGTGTGCGTGTCTCGCCGCTATACAGCGTCACAAAGTGGTATACCGGGGTTTCGAACCCGCTGGTCATCACCCACATATATTACTCACCTCAATACAGCGCGACGACTATTCCGCAATGCCCTTGCCACGAGAATCAAGCTCCGTACGCGTAGAATCTGATCAAATACAGTAAAAATACAACAATTTAGGCCAATGGGACGACACCCAATCAATACAACTCAATTTACATCAAAATTCCCAAAGTTGTCAAAACCCGAGCCCCGGCCCACATTCCGAAAATTTACGAAATTCACATTTCCGGAACCCTCGTCTCAATACGAGTCTAAGCATATCAATTTTACCAAAATCGGACTCCATTTGCCTACTCAAATCCTTGTTCTTCTTCAATTTAGGCTTAGGGCTCAAACCCACAATTAATCTTCCATTTACAGGGAATTAACCAAGGATTTCATGTTAAAATGATGTAATTAAGCCACAAAACTTACCTCCAACGAATCCCCGATGAAGTACCAGCAATTCCCGTCAATTTCTCCTCTTGGAACTCAAAAATGGGGTTTTGGGTTAATGAACCCGAGAGCCCTCTGTTCTGTGATTTTAATTCACTGCCAGCCGAATTTACCCTACGCGTTCGCGATGGTCTCCACGCGAACGCGATGCCTTGCTCGCTCCTTCATCGCGAACGCGACGTACAGTCACGCGTTCGCGAAGACCAAATCTTCCTAGCCCGGATTTTTCCTCTACGCGTTCGCGTCCCAAACCACGCGAACGCGATGCTTCGTCTCTTCCTCTTACGCGTTCGCGATGGACCTCACGCGAACGCGAAGCACAACATCTCGACTCTACGCGAACGCGACCCTGGCAACGCGTTCGCGATGCTTCGTACCCCAGACCTACGCGAACGCGACGGCTTCTCCCGCGAACGCGATGCATGAAAAGCCTTGGCCTTCGCGAACGCGGCCCATTCCACGCGAACGCGAAGGCTACAATGCCTGGGCAGTAACCTGCAATTTACAGCAGACTTCCACCAAGTTCTAATTGCCCGGTTGATGGTCCGAATCCATCCCGAGGCCCCCGGGACCCCAACGAAAGCCACCAACATACCCCAAAACATGATACGGACTTGTTCCAATCATAAAAACATCATCCTAAACATCAAAATCACCAATTAATCACGGATTCAAGCCTAAGTTTCTTCAAAACTTTCAAAACTAACATTCAATCCAAAACCCGATCAAACGATGTCCGAATGACCTGAAATTTTGCAGGCATATCCAAAATCACATAACGAAGCTACAGAAATTGTCGGAATTCCATTCCGACCCCCGGATCAAAATATCACCTACCATCCGGATTTCGCCAAAATTCAACTTTAGCCAATTCAAGCCTATTTCTACACCGGGTCTCCAAATTAAATTCCGATCGCTCTCCTAAGTCACAAATCACCTTCCGGAACTAACCGAATCATCAGAATCCGGTTCCGAGCACTCTAACTCAATAGTCAACTCTTGGTTGACTTTTCATATTCAAGCTTCCTTCAAACATGCTATTTGCTTCATTTTCAATCCAAATCACTCCTAACTCACCCGATATACTCTAATACTGTTTTAAAAAAAACATAATATATGTAAATGCAAGGTAACGGGGTGGTAATTCCCGTAACGACGGGCCGGGTCGTTACATAGTGTGGCGCGCCGACCACTTATATAATAAGAAATGGGATCGTGTGGCACACCGACCATAAAGTGATTTAAATCATGGCATTGGCCATAGTTGCCGGTAGCCTATGTGTATATTTGGGAACGGGTGGTACGTCTACCACAAGATATAATCTATTGGTATATTTGGAGCGGGTGGTACTCCTACCACAAGATGTAATTACTGTGATAGTTGGGAACGGGTGGTACGCCTACCATGAGATATGAAATGAAAAAGGAATTGAGACATGAAAGTAAGATTTATTCTGTTGATTAGATTATTCTGGATATCACGAGTTATTGACTGTTATTTCAGAGAATTTTATTTCTTTAATGTTTCTTTGGCATGATTGATCCATTTTATATATGTATATATATGCAATCAATTAGTAGATGGTATATTTTCATACTTGAGTCTTGTGTTTTAAAATTATTTACCAATAGAATCTCATATTTAGATGTAAAGCAATGAAGATTTTGACCGTCTGAATTTAGATAGTTCAAGTTTGGTTGGCCAAGAACTAAAAAAAAAAAGTCCGCAGGACCCGTTGTCTCTTCTATCTATGCTTTTCATTCTGTTATCTCATGTATTCGAGATAAACAGCTTATATTTTCTTTCAAACAATTGTGTGTATTATTCTTAGAAGTTCGTGAGTATTGTGACACCAGTCTTGGGCAGTGTATCGTGTTTGGGTTTTCTTTATCATATTTGATAAGATTGACTAAGTCTTCCGCTAAGTTTGATTATTCCGCTGTAATTTATATGTTTTTAAGTTTAATGTCTTAATAAGAATTCGGTAATTAATGGAGGTGTAATTAATATTTGGCTTGCCTAGCTTCCATTAGTAGGCGCCATCATGACCCCGATGTTGGGAAATCCGGGTCGTGACAAAAACTCAATCTTTTTGATGTACTTAATCTTTCTTTTACTATGTCTAAATCTTCTTCTATGTCTAATTCATTATAACTATATTCATTGTTATCTATAACTGTAACTATTCTTTTAAAAGGATTTTCTATCTTTATTTTGTTTATTTTATTTCTTGCCATTATCTTATGTTTAGTTGTTAATATATATATGTTTTTACATCTTGCTGTAAATATCTTACTACCTATGGTTAACTCTATTCCTGACATTTTCCACTATAATACGAGTGATTTATCTATATTTTTATCATTTATCGCTACTGAATAGTTAGCACTAATTATGAACTTAAATTTTTGCTATATCAAATTTCCTCGTACTGCACTTATTATACTTTTTTCTATATGTTGTATAATTCTATCATCTTCTAGATAAATTTCTATTGGTGTATCTATCCCTTCTCTAAAACATGCCTTTATTAATATTTCTGTTCCTCCTAGATGTACATATTTAATTGGGATTTTTGCCCTTATATCCTGTATTTCTTTATTTATTATACGTTTATTTATTATTGGTATTTTAGCTTTTCCTTTGGTATATTTACATTCTATTATGTGTTCTCTTTGGCTAATTACATAGTATTCTTCTTTACTTCTTTTGAACCAATTTTTCATTTTTGGTATATCTAATATTTTTTCTACACTTAAGTCTAATTCCTTTCCTTTTATTTGTTCAAATATATTTTCATCAAATATTACTTTTTGTTCCGTAGATTCTTCATCTTGGTATTCTTCTTGTGTTATTATATTTATTTCTTTTTCAGTCATCTATTAATTCATTGTCTTCATTATCTGATTCTATTATTAATTGATTTTCTAATTTATTTTCTGATAATTCATATATACTATCATTACTTTCTAATTCATAGTCTATGTATTCCATTTGTACGTATTATTTGTCATTTATTATTATTTATGATACTTGCTTAGCTCTTTGATTTTTAGGTAATTTGCAATCTTTTGCTAAATGTCCTAGTTTTCCGCAATTATAACATTTACATTCTGATAATTTTTTCTTAAGTCGGTACTGCCTTTTGTTATTAAACTTCTTTACATAATATCTTCGTCTAGGTTTTTTATACTTAAATTTTGACTTATACTTTTTATATTTCTTAATTATATTATGATTTTTATTATAGTATCTTTTATTGCATCCAAACTGGGGTGCTATTTTATCTTTACAACATGCTAAGTTTTTTATTAACGTTTTTTCCATTTTAATTTCTTCTTTATGTTTTTGTCACAACCCTAGTTCACTAATCGTGAACATGTCGTGATGGCACCCAGTCCCCACGACTAGGTAAGCCTAACACGTTGCGGAATATACAAGCTATGAACACTTAAATAAGAAACAACGAAAAGATGGCATAAAAAGATATGTAATCCGTGCCGCTTGGCACATACATCCGTCAACACAATGAATAAAACACTACCAAGATCCGGAATCCCACGGAAACACAGACTAAAAGAAAATACACAACTGTGGCTCCATGTGTAAAGAGTATCTAACAACGAAATGAAGGAAAAATGTCAACTAGTACTATTAGAATAGAAGGAAAGCCTCCGGATCCGCGGACGTAGCAGATCATACCTCGAGGTCTCCAGAAAAGCTGCGGAAATCACCTAGCACGAGCCTGCTCTGATGTACCTGGATCTGCACAACAAAAGTGTGCATAAGAGTAGCATGAGTACACCACGGCGGTACTCAGTAAGTGCCAAGCCTAACCTCGATGGAGTAGTGACGAGGAAGGTCGGGGCCCTACTGAGAAACAATAATATAATGATGATAACAATAATAAACAGTTTAAATGATAATAATTTCCGAAATAACAACAATAAGATAATTACTGCAACCGTCTACAATTAAGCTAACAACAAATAACCAACTCAATAAAACAAGTCCAGGACTTGTGGGAATCGAACCCACCATCCCATTGACAGTACCTCTGGGTCTCCGGGAATCGAACCCGCAGCCGCAGTCCCTACAAATAACTCAGGATCTCCGGAATCGAACCCGCAGTCCCTACAAATAACTCGGGATCTCGGGAATCGAACCCGCAGTCCCTTCAAATAACTCAGGATCTCGGGAATCGAACCCGCAGTCCCTACAAATAACTCAAGGATCTCGGGAATCGAACCCGCAGTCCCTACCAATATCACTCCGGGTCTCTAGGAATTGAACCCATAGCCTTGGGTCTCCGGGAATTGAACCCGCAGTCCACAAGCACAGCAAATAAAGGAATACACAGAGAGAATAAATTATGCTTAACTATAACATCACCGAAAAATAGTGCCAATAATTATCAAGAAGTTCAAATAAGACAATTAGGCAACTAAACAGTTAAGTACTACCTAATCATGCTTTTCTAACTACTACCGGGTAGAAATATCAAATTAACAACTAAAAACAGGAATATCACTCATCGAACATTTTAAACAAAGTATGTGTTCAAAAACCAGCGCATGTACACGCCCGTCACGTCGCGTACAAGGCATTTAAACTATCACATAATATCCTAGGGGTGAAAATTCCCCCACACGAAGTTAGACAAGCCACTTACCTCGACTCCGGTACAAAACCGCTATGAGACAACAATCTTGCCATGAACGTCAGCCTCCACAAGTGTAGTATCTGATAAAAATCAATAGAATCACATCAAAATAGGCCAATTGGGCATTACCCAATCAAAACAACTCCAAATACACTAAAACCCACAAGTTGCCAAAACCCGACTTTCGGTACGCTTATCGAAAAATCACGAAAATTATATATTCGGGTTCCTTATCTCAATACGAGTCCGTGCATATAAAATTTATCAAAATTGGACTCCGTTTGCCCATTCAAATCAAAGGTTTTCTAAAATTTAGGCCTAGGGCTCAAACCCACCTTAAATCTTCCATTTTCAGTGAAATAATCACGGATTTCATGATAAACCAACGAATTAAGGTCAAGAAACTTACCCCCGATGATTTCCCGATGATATCCCAGCGTTTCCCCTTCAATTCCCTCTGTTGGAGCTCAACAATGGCGTTTTTGGGTATGGGGTTCGCGGATAGACTGTTCTGTTATATTAGAATTTTGACTGCCAGGCGACCCCCTACGATCGCAGCCACAGGCTCGCAATCGCGAAGAACAAACTCGGTTGGCTCCCAGATTAACCTACCCGATCGCACCACGCGCCACGCGATCGCACTGCTTCCGACCAAATACCCTACGCGATCGCATACAACCTCACGCGATCGCAATGCTTCAACCTTCAGACTTACGCGATCGCACACCCCACCTCGCGATCGCTGAGCTCCGGGCTTTTCCCTCACGCGATCGCATCCTAGGCATCGCGATCGCGATGCATTACCACCACACCTTACGCGATCGCGTGGCCATCTCCGTGATCGCGGAGAGCAAAATTGCTCTGCAATTATTGCAGCAGAAACAACAGTGCCTTTTGGCACAAATTGGTCCGTTTGGACCCTCGAATTCATCCCGAGGCCCCCGGGACCCCAACAAAAACCACCAACATACTCCAAAACACGAAACGAACTCATTCCAATCACAAAAACACGTCTAACAACATCAAAACCCATAATTCACATCGAAATCAAGCCTAAATTTCTTAAAACTTTCCGAATTGCACATTCGATCCAAAACCCGACCAAACGACGTCCGAATGACCTGAAAATTTGCGGACATATCCAAAATCACATAACGAAGCTAGAGAAATTGTCGGAATTCCATTCCGACCCCCGGATCAAAATCTCACCTATCGTTCGGATTCGCCAAAATTTCAAACTTCGGCATTTCAAGCCTAATTGAGCTACGGACCTCCAAAATACATTCCGGACGCGCTCCCAACCCCGAAATCACCTAACCGGAGCTAATGGAACCATCGGATTCCCATTTCGAGATAGTCTTAACACTGTTCCGGTTACTGACCATTTTCTAACCTTAAAGCTCGCATTTAGGGACTAAGTGTCCCCAAAATGCTCCAAATTTCAGAACTGACTCTCCCGGCAAACCACAATAGCAGGAATGAACTTAGGGGAATAGTAAAATTGGGGATCGGGGCTTAATTTTCTAAAACGACCGGCCGAGTCGTTACAGTATTTCACATAATTCTACAAACCAATTTTGTAAATATTTAATTCTTGCTCCTAAAGTATCTTGTAATGCTGCATTATTCCAATCTTTTAATATTTTTGAACTTGTCACGAACCAAATCCGGTCGTGATGGCGCCCAACAATCAAGCTAGACCAGCCAGACCAACAATTAATTATCACAACGACTATCAGTCCCAAATGGACATTCCAAGAAGAATATATGAGTCAAAGAACTCCAATAATAATAGTAATGAACAAAATACTAACACTCCCAAAGATCTGGAGTCACAAGTCTAGAGCCTCTAACAAAACCCAACAGGAATAGAGAGTACTATATAGAAATACTCAAGTTTGAATACAAAATACAAATAACAACTGGAAAGGAGAGGAGAAGCTAGGTTCTGCGAACGTAGTGTCACGACCCCAAATCTGGTCGTGATGGCGCCCAACACATTGCTAAGCCAGCCTGACCAATCGATAACAATTCTGCACACAAAAGGTGCAGGGAGTAGGGGTGAGTACTAAGTGCTCAGTGAGTAATAAATATATACAAGTAGCTGAAAATAAGAAATACCCAAAATACCACAATATGAAGCTACACTACAGTTCGAATCTCCTACGAACTAGCATCAACAATACAATTCAGCTACCACAGAGTAATTCAACAAATAAAGATGCAATGCAATGCACATAACCGCTACGGCGTGTAGCCCGATCCAATTTAACGTCGACGGCGCTCACTGGGGTGTGTACAGACTCCGGAGGTGCTCCTACAGCCCAAGCGCAAATACTGTTGCGACGTGCAGCCCGATCCTCATATCAACCACTGCGGCGTGCAGCCCGATCCATCCTCAGTCCACATAAATCAGATAAGTCACTAAACAGTTCATTTATCTTAATTCAAGTTTTCAATTCATAATTTATGAAAAATACTTTAACTTTATTAAATTTGCAAAAAGCCGGTGACTTAACATATCAATAATGTGATTTCAATTTCCAGGACTGAGATGAGTGATTTAAGCAAATATAGCTATCACATAAATATTGTCCTCTAAGGACTCTACAGATCGGCAGAAGGCCCCAAACAAGGCTTACCGCCCACAAGTATAACAAATACAGTGTATTTCCAACATTAATAGCATATTATTCACATCCGGGATGGACCAAGTCTCAATCCCCAGTCATAATCAATCCCGCACCTGCCACGGTGTGCGAGCCACGCCCTACTAGCGTCACAATGTGCTAAGCCGGGGTTTCGAACCCTCATGCTACCATATACACAAACTACTCACCTCTAGCCGGCCGTAGACTTGTCCGCGATGCCTTTTCCTTTGAAATTCGCTGCCTCGTGCGTAGAATCTAGTCAAATCACAATAATTATATCAAATACGGGTCAATGAATCATAACCCATTTCAATTTACATGAAATTCGCATAAATACACTAAGTTTGTAAAACCCGACCCCGGGCCCACTGCTCGGAAAAATTCCGAAATTAGTACCAACGCGATCCTCATCTCGCCACGAGTCCGTGCACTCTCGAGGGCGGCCTCTGGAACCCTGACCCCCGTCCTTGGCTGGCCGTGCAGGTGGAGTGGTAGCTGGAGCTGGAATGATAGCCTGCTGACCCTGAGAACCACGCTGAGGCTGCGAAGACTGATGAGGTGCTCCCCTCCTACGCTTGGGGCACTCCCTAACCAGATGGCGAGTATCCCCGCACTCAAAGCAAGATCTGGGAGGACGCGGTGGCTGTGACTGACCGGCCTCACCCCCACTAGTCTGACCCCTAGAAGTACCCCGCGCATGAGGTACACTAGAAACTGGGGGAGCATAATGAGGCTCCCGAGGTGCTGGAAGAGCTGGAGTACTACCGGCTGCTGGCAATGCTGAATGAACTGGACGACCCGAATAACCCCTACCAAAATGATTGGCTGCTGAAGTGTGGGCACCAGAGAAATGGCCCGACTCACGAGACCTCTTGGCCTCCCTCTCTCCCCGCTCTCTAGGGAGCATACTTTCGATCCTCCTGGCAATGCTCACCGCCTGCTGATAAGGTATATCTGTCTCCAACTCTCTGGCCATGCTGGACCGGATTGGCGGAATAAGGCCCTCAATTAATCTCCGCACTCTCTCCCGGACCGTGGCTACCAAAGCCGGTGCATGCCTGGCTAGACGGGTGAAACTGATAGCATACTCCGATACTGACATGGAGCCCTGTCGCAACCGCTCAAACTCCAAGCGCCAAGAATCCCTAAGGCTCTGTGGAACAAACTCTCTCAAAAATAGATCTGAAAACTGCGTCCAAGTCAATGAAGCAGACTCCTCCGGACTATCCAACTCATACGTGCGCCACCAATCATAAGTGGCCCCACAAAACTGAAAAGCAGTGAAGGAAACCCCGCCGGTCTCCACAATCCCCATAGTACGAAGAATACGATGACACTCCTCCGGAAAACCCAATGCATCATCTGAAGCCAACCCACTGAACACCGGAGGGTCATATTTCTTGAACCTCTCCAATCTACGCCGCTCGTCCTCAGAGGCAGCTGGTCCACCTCCGGGTTGTGCTGGCGCGGCAGGAGGCATAACCAAAACCTCTCGAACCTGTCCCACCGGCACACGCCGCTCCGGTGTAAGGCGGCGGGAGTCCGGGCCCCTCCCCCCGCCCGGGATGTAGCCGCGACGAGAGGAAGCAGCCCCGCCCGAGCTAAAGTGGTATACATACTCATAAACCGGGCCGTGGTCTCCCGTAGTGCCGGAGTAGTAGCACCGTAGCTCGGTGTACCGTGTGACCTCGGTCTACCCGCGGCACCTCGCCGGCAGCGCGCGCGGGTTCTCGTGGCTGCACCTCGGGCGCGTCCTCATCCTCTACCTCGGCCCCGGCCTCCGACGGCGGCAACAGGGGCGCGGGTACTTGATCGTCGCGAGTAGCTCGTGTCCTCACCATCTGTGAGAGAATAGAAAGCAATAGTTTAGATTTGATGCCAAAAACATCGCACGACAAGGAATCCAAAAGAAATAAAGAGTTTCCTAAACAATTACATAGCCCCTTGTAGATAAATATAGACGTCTCCATATCGATCAGCGAGACTCTAAGTAACCGGTTTGTGTCTCGTGACTCCTATGAACCTAGAGCTCTGATACCAACTTGTCACGACCCTAGTTCACCAATCGTGAACATGTCGTGATGGCAACCAGTCCCCACGACTAGGTAAGCCTAACACGTTGCGGAATATACAAGCTATGAACACTTAAATAAGAAACAGCGGAAAGATGGCATAAAAAGATATGTAATCCGTGCCGCTTGGCACATACATCCGTCAACACAATCAATAAAACAGTACCAAGATCCGGAATCCCACGGTAACACAGACTAAAAGAGAATATACAACTGTGGCTCTATGTGTAAAGAGTATCTAACAACAAAATGAAGGAAAAATGTCAACTAGTACTATTAGAATAGAAATGAGGGCCTCCGGATCTGCGGACGTAGCAGATCATACCTCGAGGTCTCCAAATGTGCTGCTGGATCACCTAGTATGGGCCTGTCCTGATGTACCTGGATCTGCACAACAAAAGTGTGCAGAAGAGTAGCATGAGTACACCACGGCGGTACTCAGTAAGTGCCAAGCCTAACCTCGATGGAGTAGTGACGAGGAAGGTCAGGGCCCTATTGAGAAACAATAATATAATGATGATAACAATAATAAGCAGTTTAAATGATAATAATTTCCGAAATAACAACAATAAGATGATTACTACAACCGTCTACAATTAAGCTAACAAATAACCAACTCAATAAAACAAGTCCAGGACCTGTGCGAATCGAACCCACAGTCCCATTGGCAGTACCTCTGGGTCTCCGGGAATCGAACCCGCAGCCCATGTCTCAATAAATAATCAATAACTCAGGATCTCGGGAATCGAACCCGCAGTCCCTACCAATAACTTAGGATCTCGAGAATCGAACCCGCAGTCCCTACCAATAACTCAGGATCTCGGGAATCGAACCCGCAGTCCCTACCAATATCACTCCTGGTCTCTGGGAATCGAACCCACAGCCCTGGGTCTCCGGGAATTGAACCTGCAGTCCACAAGCACAAGAAATAAAGGAATACACAGAGAGAATAAATTATGCTTAACTATAACTTCACCGAAAAATAGTGCCAATAATTATCAAGAAGTTCAAATAAGACAAGTAGGCAACTAAACAGTTAAGTACTACCTAATCATGCTTTTCTAACTACTACCGGGTAAAAATATCAAATTAACAGCTAAAAACAGGAATATCACTCATCGAACATTTTAAACAAAATATGTGTTCAACAACCAGCGCATGTACACGCCCGTCACCTCGCGTACAAGGCTTTAAACTATCACATAATATCCTAGGGGTAAAAATTCCCCCACACAAAGTTAGACAAGCCACTTACCTCGACTCCGGTACAAAACCGCTATGAGACAACTCTCTTGTCACGACCCCAAATCCGGTCGTGATGGCGCCCAGCACATTGCTAAGCCAGCCTGACCAATCAATATCAACAACGGAGCTAGAAGCTCTTTTTAGCCCATTTAAGCATATTAATTCACGAAATAACAACGATACATATAACGAAAACGGGGAACCAAGTCCCATAATACATCAACTCCCATAGACCAAAGGGTCAAGAGTCATGAGCCTCTAATGAACATAGTGTAATAATGGTTTACAAGATACCAAGTGCGGAAAGAAAAGTCAATACAAAATCAAGAGACAGTAAGAAGGAATATCGGGTCCTGCGGACTCTGCAGCTACCTCGAATATCCACAAATGTCGCCTCGCACAGCTACTAGATCACTGCTGAGAGGTACCTGGATCTGCACACAAGGTGCAGGGAGTAAAATGAGTACTGCTAGACTCAGTGGTAATAAATAAGGGTAAGACAGCGCAGATAAGAAATCCGCAATAAAGCACTATGTAAAGCTGTAATCAAATACCCTGTCACAGAATCAATATCAACTGTACCTGTACCAACAAGTACCAGCAAAATAGTATAACAGCTAGCAGATGTAGCTAAATGCAATGCAATGCATGATATGACCGCTACGGCGCGTAGCTCGATCCAATTTGGGTACCCGTGCTCACTGTGGGGGTTCAGACTCCGGAGGGGCTCCTACAGCCCAAGCACAATATTACTGCGACGTGCAGTCCGATCCAACATATACACCGCTGCGGCGCACAACCCGATCCACTACCAGTCAGCTAATATGCAAATACAGCCTCGCAAGCTCAAAGTAGTTTTTGAAAACTCTTTTATCATTTTTCAGTTGAAAACAGTAATACCAAGTTCCAGAGATTGGAAATAGCATGATAACAGAAATAGCTACGGATCGGTAGTAACTAACATGTCAATATGATAAGACAATGATAACGATCCTCGCGGGATCCAATAACTGGCTCACGGCCCACATGTATACTCAACCGCCCAAGAAGGGGGTTCCTCGGCTCAAGAGTGGCCATTATCACAATATTTAATATGCAACCATCCGAGAAGGAGGTTCGACGGCTCAAGAATAGCCTAATATCATAACACAGTATCAACAAGTCGGACTAAGCCATAGTCCCCAATCACAATCGACCCCGCACTCACATGAGAGTACGTGTCTCGCCGCTATATGGCGTCACAAAGTTGTATACCGGGGTTTCGAACCCGCTGGTCATCACCCACATCTATTACTCACCTCAATACGGCGCGACGACTACTCCGCAATGCCCTTGCCACGAGAATCAAGCTCCGCACGCGTAGAATCTGATTAAATACAGTAGAAATACAACAAATTAGGCCAATGGGACGACACCCAATCAATACAACTCAATTTACATCAAAATTCCCAAAGTTGTCAAAACCCGACTTTCGGTACGCTTGTCGAAAAATTACAAAGTCACATATTCGGAATCCTCATCTCGATACGAGTCTAGGCATATAAAATTTACCAAAATCGGACTCCATTTGCCCACTCAAATCGGTGTTTTTCTTCAATTTAGGCCTAGGGCTCAAACCCACCTTTAATCTTCCATTTACATGGATTTAACCAAGGATTTCATGTTAAAATGATGTAATTAAGCCACAAAACTTACCTCCAACGAAGCCCCGATGATTTCCAAGCAATCTCCTGTCAATTTCTTCTCTTGGAACTCAAAAATAGAGGTTCTGGGTATTAAACCCGCGACTGACCAGTTCTGGTTTTTAATTCACTGCCAGCCTATTTTCTTCATCGCGTTCGCGTCGCCTCTCACGCGAACGCGATGCCTTTTTCCTCTTCTTCATCGCGAACGCGGCACTCCTTCACGCGTCCGCGAAGATCAACTTCCCAGCCTCCGGATTTTTACTCTACGCGAACGCGTAGTCTCCCACGCGAACGCGTGGCCTCATCAAATCCTTCTTCGCGATCGCGGCCTAAACCCACGCGAACGCGATGCGTTCCAACTCCCTCACACGCGAATGCGACCTTCACCCACGCGTTTGCGATGCTTCCCAGCCTTTCCAATACGCGAACGCAATATCTCCCTCGCGAACGCGAAGCATGCTGAACCTGGCCTACGCGAACGCGGGCCTTGCCCTCGCGAACGCGAAGGCCAAATCACTGCCCAGTGATCTACAATTTACAGCAGATCATTTCTTGCTTCCAAATGCCGGATGATGGTCCGGATTCACCCCGAGGCCCCCGGACCCCAACGAAAACCACCAACATACCCCAAAACACGATACGAACTTGTTCCAATCATAAAAACACCATCCTAAACATCAAAATCACCAATTACACACGGATTCAAGCCTAAGTCTCTTCAAAACTTTCAAAACTAACATTCAATCCAAAACCCGATCAAACGACGTCCGAATGACTTGAAAATTTGCAGACATATCCAAAATCACATAATGAAGCTACAAGAATTGTCGGAATTCCATTTTGACCCCCGGATCAAAATCTCACCTACCGTTCGGATTTCGCCAAAATTCAACCTTAGCCAATTCAAGCCTATTTCTACACCGGGCCTCCAAATTCAATTCTGATTGCTCTCCTAAGTCATAAATGATGCCTCGAAACTAGTCGAATCATCAGAATTCGATTCCGAGCACTCTAACTTGATAGTCAACTCTAGGTTGACTTTCCATATTCAAACTTCCTTCAAACATGCTATTTGCTTCATTTTCAATTCAATTCACTCCTAACTCACCCGATAGGTTCTAACACTTATATAGAAGCATAAGATATGTTAATACAACATAACGGGGTGGAAATTCCCGTAACGACGGGCCGGGTCGTTACATCTCTTGCCGCGAACGTCGGCCTCCACAAGTGTAGTATCTGATAAAAATCAATAGAATCACGTCAAAATAGGCCAATTGGGCATTACCCAATCAAAACAACTCCAAATACACCAAAACCCACAAGTTGCCAAAACCCAACTTTTGGTACGCTTATCGAAAAATCACGAAAATTATATATTCGGGTTCCTTATCTCAATACAAGTCCGTGCATATAAAATTTATCAAAATCGGACTCCGTTTGCCCATTCAAATCAAAGATTTTCTAAAATTTAGGCCTAGGGCTCAAACCCACCTTAAATCTTCGATTTTCAGTGAAATAATCACGGATTTCATGATAAACCAACGAATTAAGGTCAAGAAACTTACCCCCAATGATATCCCAGCGTTTCCCCTTCAATTCCCTCTCTTGGAGCTCAACAATGGTGTTTTTGGGTATGGGGTTCGCGGATACACTGTTCTGTTATATTAGAATTTTGACTGCCAGGCGACCCTCTGCGATCGCAGCCACAGGCTCGCGATCGCGAAGAACAAACTCGGCCGGCTCCCAGATTACCCTACGCGATCGCGACACGCGCCACGCGATCGCACTGCTTCTGACCAAATACCCTACGCGATCGCATACAACCTCACGCGATCGCAATGCTTCAACCTCCAGACTTACGCGATCGCACACCTCACCTCGCGACCGATCCTTCAGACTCTACTAAGGTTGTTCGTGAGTTGTGAGACCTATGCAACCTAGTGCTCTGATACCAACTTGTCACGACCCGGATTTCCCACCATCGGGGTCACGATGGCGCCTACTAAATAGAAGCTAGGCAAGCCAAATATTAATTACATCTCCATTAATAACCAATTTCTTATTAACAACATAAAATTTACAGCGGAACAATCAAAATTAGCGGAAGACTTAGTCAGATATGATAAAGAAAAATCCAAATCTGATACACTACCCAAGACCGGTGTCACAATACTCACGAACTTCTAAGAATAATACACATAATTGTTTGAAAGAAAGTACAAGCTGTTTATCTCGATTACATGAGATAACAGAATGAAAAGCATAGATAGGAGAGACAACGGGTCCTGCGGACGCCTGCAAGGCTACCTCGTAGTCTCAGTAGTCGGAAAATCCACAAGTCGCTACTGCCGCCGCTGCTGTCCGTAACCTGTATCTGCGCAAAAAGAGCGCAGTGTAGTATCGCACAACCGACCCCATGTGCCGGTAAGTGCCCGGCCTATCCCGACCGAACTAGTGACAAGTGCGCAGGCCGCCACCCACCTAAACTCCGTACAACTAGTAATATAGATATATATATATATATATATATATAATGCATTATTAAAGAAATACTCTGCTCCGAAATAATATTCAATAACTCAAGATATCCAAAATAATCTTACTTTCATGTCTCAATTTCCTTTTTCATTTCATGTCTCGTGGTAGGCGTACCACCCGCTCCCAACTATAACAGTAATTATCTCTTGTGGTAGGCGTACCACCCGCTCCCAATATATCAGTAATTATATCTCGTGGTAGGCGTACCACCCGCTCCCAAATATATCAAAAATTATATCTTGTGGTAGGCGTACCACCCGCTCCCAAATATATCAAAAATTATATCTTGTGGTAGGCGTACCACCCGCTCCCAAATATATCAAAAATTATATCTTGTGGTAGGCGTACCACCCGCTCCCAAATATATCAAAAATTATATCTTGTGGTAGGCATACCACCCGCTCCCAAATATATCAAAAGGCTACCGGCAACTATGGCCAATGCCAAGATTTAAATCACTTCGTGGTCGGCGTACCACACGATCCCATTTCTTATTATATAAGTGGTCGGCGTACCACACGATCCCATTTCATAATTATATATATATTACCGACATTTAGCCAATAATCTCTATATCAACAATATTTATAATTACCGGTTTTTAAACCAATAATTTATATTAGTTTCAACAATTTACCTTCATTACCTGTATAACACCAATAATTCTTATTCAACAATTTATTCATAACTAAATTCATATTCCTACAAACTAGGATAGAACAAACACTTACCTCGAAAGTTTACGAACGATTCAATCCGTAGCAATGCCTTTTCCTTTCGAATTTGACTTCAATCCAATCGTATCTATACACAATTGATTCAATATCATCAATTCTACTTAACAAACTAGTTCATATTGCTAAATATGATTTTTACAACATTCTGCCCGGAATAGTAAAAATCGAACCCAAGCCCACATAATCGAAACTCAAGTTTCGAACCAAAATAAGTTCACCCAATCTTCCATGAGTTCAAATATACAATTTGTTCTTAAGTTCGACTCCAAAACGAGGTCTAAATCGCAAATTCTTTGAAAGCCCTAACTATACCCATTTCTCAAATTTCCAACCAATTTATACATGTTTAAGCCTAAGGATTTGATTGATGTTGATGAAAATGAAGAAGACAAGTTAACAATACTTACCCAATGAACTTTGATGAAGAAATGCCTCAAAAATCGCCCAAAAGCTGTGGAGAAGAAAGGATTTTGTGAAAATGGGATAAAATCCCGTAAGTGTTCTGTTTTGGGTTATTAAATCACTGGGCGGAATTTTGTTCTACTCGATCGCGTGAATTGGATCGCGATCGCGGAAGGGAAATGTTCAACACTACACGATCGCGTGGACAATGCTGCGATCGCGTAGAAGAATTTCGCTGGGTGGCACATTTGTACTACGCGATCGCGTGAAAAGGGTCGCGATCGCGGTGAAGGAAAACGGAAAGCTACGCGATCGCGTGCAGACGGCTGCGATCGCGTTGAAGAAAGACGTAAAGCTTCGCGATCGCGTGAAGACAGCCGCGATCGCGTTGAGTAACGTGACAAGGCAGTGCGATCGCGTGAACAAGGCCGCGATCGCGTAGGGTAAAATGTCTGTGTAAAAATTGCAGAAAATCTGCCAGTTTTCTAAGTCCAAAAACACCCTGAACCACCTCCGAAACACTCCCGAGCCCTCGGGGTTCCAAACCAAATATGTACACTAACTCAAAAACGTCATACAAACTTGCTCGCGCGATCAAATCGCTTAAATAACATCAAAATCAATGAATTGAGCCTTAAAGCTCAAGAATTCTTTAAGATTTCATAATTTCCAAACTTTCCAATTTAAGGCCGAAACACGTCAAACGACGTCCGTTTTCAACCAAACTTTACAGAAAGCGCTTAACCAATATATATGACCTGTACCGGGCGTCGGAACCAAAATACGAGCCCGATACCAGTACTTTTTAATAAAAAATCAGTTTCATTTTCCTTAAACATTTTCAGAAAACAATTTAACAGAAAAATTCTTTTACCGGGGTTCTAGACCTCGGATTTCAATTCCGGACATATGCCCAAGTTCCATATTTTTCTACGGATTTTCTGAAATAGTCAAATCACGGATCCGGGTCCGTTTACCAAAAATGTTGACCAAAGTCAACCATATCAATATTAATATCAAAATTCTTCTACTTTTTCACATATTTCACATATTTCAACATAAATCTTTTTCCAGCTTTGTGCCCGGACTGTGCACGCAAATCGAGGCAACTATAAATGAGGTTTTCAAGACCTCAAAAGCTCGGAATGATTAAATAAACAAGTGATGACCCTTTGGGTCATCACATCCTCCACCTCTAAAACAATCGTTCGTCCTCGAACGGACAAGAGAAGGAAGTACTTGAGTCGGGGAACAAATGTGGGTAAGGGCTCCGCATATCAGACTTGGACTCCCATGTCAATGCCTCAGGAGGCTGACCTCTCCACTGAACATGCACCGAAGGAAAACTCTTCGACCTCAATTATCGAACCTGCCGGTCTAGAATGGCCACCAGGTCCTCCTCATAAGATAGATCATTGTCCAATTGGACAATATTGAAGTCTAACACATGTGTGGGATCGCCGTGGTATCTCCGAACCATAGATACGTGAAAAACTGGATGCACGGCTGATAAGCTAGGCGGCAAAGCTAATCTGTAAGCCACCCCTCCCACTCTGTCTAGAATCTCAAATGGACCAATATACCTAGGGCCGAGCTTGCCCTTCTTCCCAAACCTCATCACGCCCTTCATAGGCGACACCCGGAGCAATACTCGTTCACCAACCATGAAATCTACATCTCGAACCTTACGATCCGCATAAGTCTTTTGCCTAGACCGAGCTGAACGCAATCTCTCCTGAATAGTCTTGACCTTATCTAAGGCCTCCTGAACTAAATCTGTACCCAACAACCGAGCCTCTCCCGGTTCAAACCATCCAACTGGTGATCGACATCGCCTACCATATAACGCCTCATACGGAGCCATCTGGATGCTAGATTGGTAACTGTTATTGTAGGCGAACTCTGCTAATGGCAGAAACTGGTCCCACGAACCTCCGAAATCAATAACACAAGCTCGAAGCATGTCCTCTAGAATCTGAATAGTCCTCTCGGACTGGCCATCCGTCTGAGGATGAAATGCTGTACTCAACTGAACCTGGGTGCCTAACTCCCGCTGGACCGCTCTCCAGAACCGCGAGGTAAACTGCGTACCCCGATCAGAGATAATAGATACTGGCACTCCACGGAGACGAACAATCTCCCTAATGTAAACCTCCGCTAACCTCTCCGACGAGTAGGAGACAGATACTGGAATAAAGTGTGCTGATTTGGTCAGCCTATCAACAATGACCCAAATAGCATCAAATTTCCTTCTAGTCAAAGGAAGTCCAGTAACGAAATCCATAGTGATCCGCTCCCATTTCCACTCGGGAATTTCAATCCTCTGGAATACACCACCAGGTCTCTGGTGCTCATATTTCACCTGCTGACAATTTAGACACCGAGCAACATACGCAACGATATCTTTCTTCATTCTGCGCCACCAATAGTGCTGACGTAAGTCCTGATACATCTTCGCGGCGCCTGGGTGAATAGAATACCGCGAACTGTGGGCCTCTGCTAAGATTAACTCTCGAATCCCTTCGACATTGGGCACACAAACTCGACCCTGCAATTTCAATATCCCATCATCATCTAGATTTACCTGTGTGGCACCTCCCCGCTGTACTGTATCTCTCAACTCACGCAAATGAGGATCATCAAATTGCCTCTCACGGATACGCTCTAATAAAGAAGAACGAGCGACCGTGCAGGCTAACACTCTGCTAGGCTCAGAAATGTCCAATCTCACGAACCGGTTGGCTAATGCCTGGACGTCTAGAGCCAATGGTCTCTGACTGACCGGAACATATGCAAGACTACCCATGCTGGCAGACTTTCTACTCAATGCATCGGCCACCACATTGGCCTTACCTGGGTGATATAAAATAGTAACATCATAGTCTTTTAACAACTCTAGCCATCTTCTCTGCCTCATATTCAACTCTTTCTGCTTAAACAAATACTGAAGACTCTTATGATCGGTGTACACTTCACATGCTACACCATACAAATAATGCCTCCGGATCTTCAATGCGTGAATAATCGCCGCCAATTCTAGATCATGCACTGGATAGTTCTTCTCATGAATCTTCAACTGCCTCGAAGCATAGGCAATAACCTTGCCATCCTGCATTAACACTGCACCAAGCCCAATACGGGAAGCATCACAATAAACAGTATAAGGTCCCGTACCTGTGGGTAAAACCAATACCGGTGCTGTGGTCAAGGCTGTCTTGAGCTTTTGAAAGCTCGCCTCACATTCATCTGACCATTCAAATTGAACACCCTTCTGGGTCAATCTGGTCAGTGGGGTTGCAATAGAAGAAAATCCTTCTACGAATCGGCGGTAATAACCCGCTAACCCCAAGAAACTCCGAATATCCGTGGCTGATGTCGGTCTAGGCCAGCTCTTGACTGCCTCAATTTTCTTTGGGATCAACCTGAATACCTGCTGCCGTCACAATATGACCCAGGAATGCAACTGAACTTAGCCAAAATTCACACTTTGAAAATTTTGCATATAGTTGGCTATCTCTCAGAGTCTGTAAGGCCACTCTGAGATGTTGCGCATGCTCCTCCTGACTGCGGAAATATATTAATATGTCATCAATGAAGACTATTACAAACAAGTCTAAATAAGGCCGAACACCCGATTCATTAATTCCATAAAAGCTGCTGGAGCATTTGTCAACCCAAAAGACATGACTAGGAATTGATAATGTCCATACCGAGTGCGGAACGCAGTCTTAGGGACATCAGATGCCCTAATCTTCAGCTGATGATAGCCAGATCTCAAATCTATCTTTGAAAATACCTTGGCACCTTGAAGCTGGTCAAATAAATCATCAATTCGCGGAAGTGGATATTTATTTTTGATAGTCACCTTGTTTAACCGTCGATAGTCAATGCACATTCTCATCGAACCATCTTTCTTCTTTACAAATAATACAGGTGCACCCCACGGCGAAACACTGGGTCTAATGAAACCCTTTTCAAGTAAATCCTGCAACTGTTCCTTCAATTCTTTTAATCTTGGCGTAGCCATACGATATGGGGGAATGGAAATGGGCTGAGTGCCTGGAGCCAAGTCAATGCAAAAATCAATGTCCCTATCGGGCGGCATACCTGGCAAGTCTGAAGGAAATACTTCAGGAAATTCACGAACCACAGGCACAGAGTCAATAGAAGGAACCTCAGCACTAGAATCACGGACATAGGCCAAATAAGCCAAGCATCCCTTTCCAACCATACGCTGAGCTTTAACATAAGAAATAACATTACGGCTAGTATGACTTGAAATTCCTTTCCACTCTATACGAGGCGAATTTGGCAGGGCTAAAGTCACAGTCTTGGCATGGCAATCTAAAATAGCATGATACGGAGATAGCCAATCCATGCCTAGTATAATATCGAAGTCCACCATATTTAGGAGTAATAAATCAACACGGGTCTCGAGACCCTCAATTACTATAATACATGACCGATGAACTCGATCAACCACAATAGAGTCGCCTACTGGTGTAGACACATGAACAGGAACACTCAGTGGATCACTGGGCTGAATCAAGTATGGTGTAAAATAGGAAGACACATACGAATATGTAGACCCAGGGTCAAATAATGCTGATGCCTTTCTATCACAAACCAAAATAATACCCGTAATGACGGCATCAGAAGACTCAGCCTCTGGTCTGGCGGGAAGTGCATAACATCGGGGCTGTGCCCCACCACCCTGAGCAGTATCTCTAGGACGATCAGCTGCTGGCTGGTCTCTACCTCTATCGGTCCGAGCTCCACCTCTATGACCTCTACCTCCACCTCTATGTCCTCTACCTCCGCCTCTAGCCGGCTGGGCAGGCTGTGAGGGAACTGGGGCCTGAATCATGGCACGAGAACCCTGCTGATGAGATCTGTCAGAAGCTCGAGGGCAATACCTTGCAATGTGCCTAAGATCACCGCACGTAAAACAAGCCCCCGGCTGCTGAAAATGGCGAAGTGGTGGTGCACTGATAGGCTGCTGATCAGAGTAGCGTGGCTGAGAATTACGATCACCTGAAGCATCATGAGAAACCTGAAGAGCTGACCGATAAGGCCTAGGAGGATGGCCTCTATCATAAAAATCTCTATCTCCAGACGAGGTACCACTGAATCTACCAGAATTACGAGATCTCTTATCCGATCCATGTCTCGCTCCCTGTGACAGAGCCATCTCTATCCGGCGGGCTGCATTAGCCGCCTCCTGAAAAGTGATTTCAGTTCCTGCACCCATAGACATCTGTAGCCGAATTGGCTGATTAAAGCCATCAATAAACCTCCTCACTCTCTCCCGCTCTGTGGGAAGTATGATAACAGCATGACGAGCCAGGTCCACGAACCTAGTCTCGTACTGTGTGACAGACATAGAACCCTGATGAAGACGCTCAAATTGTCTGCGCATAAACTCCCGCTGAGTTGCTGGAAGGAACTTCTCCAAGAATAATTCTGCAAACTGCTCCCAAGTCAAAGATGACGATCCCGCTGGCCCGGTTAGACAATAATCTCTCCACCAAGTCTTGGCGGAACCAGATAACCGAAAAGTAGCAAAATCCACACCATTTGTCTCCACAATACCCATAGTACGGAGAACTTCGTGGCAGCTGTATAGGAAGTCCTGTGGATCCTCTGAAGGAGTACCACTGAATGTGGTAGTGAACAGCTTGGTAAACCTGTCCAATCTCCACAACGCATCAGCAGACATGGCTGCACCATCATTAGACGGAGTTGCAATAATAGGCCGAACTGCCTCAACTGGCTGAATCACAGGATCCTGAGCCTGGGGAATTACTGGCTCCGGAGTGCGCGTAGCAGGAGTCTGATTACCTCCTCCAGCCTGAGAAGTGGCTGGTGCTACCGGTAATAAACCTGCTCTGGTGACATGATCCATAAAACCTGCTATCCGGACCAAAGCATCCTGAAGATCCGGTGAAAATAAAGCTCCTCCTGGGACCTGAGCTGGGCCTACCGGAGCTGCTGGGGCTGGAATTTCCTCCTCTATATGAACCTGAGGTTCTGCCACTCGTGCTGCTGCTCGGGGCTGAGCTCTGCCCCTACCTTGTCCTCTAGGACGACCTCGACCTCGGCCTCTACCCCTAGCAGGAGCTGTCGCTGCTGGGATCTCGGGCTGCTGGTCAGTAGATGAGGATGCACGTGTCCTTACCATCTGCGGAAGAATAGAGTAGAAGTTCAATTAATATTCAAAAGATCAAGTCGCACGACTGGAAAGAATAAAGAGAATATTTTCCTAACTCTGTAGCCTCTGGAGGATAAATACAGACGTCTCCGTACCGATCCTTCAGGACTCTACTAAGGTTGTTCGTGAGTTGTGAGACCTGTGCAACCTAGTGCTCTGATACCAACTTGTCACGACCCGGATTTCCCACCGTCGGGGTCATGATGGCGCCTACTAAATAGAAGCTAGGCAAGCCAAATATTAATTACATCTCCATTAATAACCAATTTCTTATTAACAACATAAAATTTACAGCGGAACAATCAAAATTAGCGGAAGACTTAGTCAGATATGATAAAGAAAAATCCAAATCTGATACACTACCCAAGACTGGTGTCACAATACTCACGAACTTCTAAGAATAATACACACAATTGTTTGAAAGAAAGTACAAGCTGTTTATCTCGATTACATGAGATAACATAATGAAAAGCATAGATAGGAAAGACAACGGGTCCTGCGGACGCCTGCAAGGCTACCTCGTAGTCTCAGTAGTCGGAAAATCCACAAGTCGCTACTGCCGCTGCTGCTGTCCGTAACCTGTATCTGCGCAAAAAGAGCGCAGAGTGTAGCATCAGCACAACCGACCCCATGTGCTGGTAAGTGCCTGGCCTATCCCAGCGAACTAGTGACAAGGCTAAGGCCAGTCACCCACCTAAACCTGTACAGTTGCAATATAGATATATATATATATAATGCATTATTAAAGAAATACTCTGCTCTGAAATAATATTCAATAACTCAAGATATCCAAAATAATCTTACTTTCATGTCTCAATTTCCTTTTTCATTTCATGTCTCGTGGTAGGCGTACCACCCGCTCCCAACTATCACAGTAATTATCTCTTGTGGTAGGCGTACCACCCGCTCCCAATATATCAGTAATTATATCTTTTGGTAGGCGTACCACCCGCTCCCAAATATATCAAAAATTATATCTTGTGGTAGGCGTACCACCCGCTCCCAAATATATCAAAAATTATATCTTGTGGTAGGCGTACCACCCGCTCCCAAATATATCAAAAATTATATCTTGTGGTAGGCGTACCACCCGCTCCCAAATATATCAAAAATTATATCTTGTGGTAGGCGTACCACCCGCTCCCAAATATATCAAAAGGCTACCGGCAACTATGGCCAATGCCAAGATTTAAATCACTTCGTGGTCGGCGTACCACACGATCCCATTTCTTATTATATAAGTGGTCGGCGTACCACACGATCCCATTTCATAAATATATATATATTACCGGCATTTAGCCAATAATCTCTATATCAACAATATTTATAATTACCGGTTTTTAAACCAATAATTTATAATAGTTTCAACAATTTACCTTCATTACCGGTATAACACCAATAATTCTTATTCAACAATTTATTCATAACTAAATTCATATTCCTACAAACTAGGATAGAACAAACACTTACCTCGAAAGTTTACGAACGATTCAATCCGTAGCAATGCCTTTTCCTTTCGAATTTGACTTCAATCCAATCGTATCTATACACAATTGATTCAATATCATCAATTCTACTTAACAAACTAGTTCATATTGCTAAATATGATTTTTACAACATTCTGCCCGGAATAGTAAAAATCGAACCCAAGCCCACATAATCGAAACTCAAGTTTCGAACCAAAATAAGTTCACCCAATCTTCCATGAGTTCAAATATACAATTTGTTCTTAAGTTCGACTCCAAAACGAGGTCCAAATCGCAAATTCTTTGAAAGCCCTAACTATACCCATTTCTCAAATTTTCAACCAATTTACACATGTTTAAGCCTAAGGATTTGATTGATGTTGATGAAAAATGAAGAAGACAAGTTAACAATACTTACCCAATGAACTTTGATGAAGAAATGCCTCAAAAATCGCCCAAAAGTTGTGGAGAAGAAAGGATTTTGTGAAAATGGGATAAAATCCCGTAAGTGTTCTGTTTTGGGGTATTAAATCACTGGGCGGAATTTTATTCTACGCGATCGCGTGAATTGGATCGCGATCGCGGAAGGGAAATGTTCAACACTACGCGATCGCGTGGACAATGCTGCGATCGCGTAGAAGAATTTCGCTGGGTGGCACATTTGTACTACGCGATCGCGTGAAAAGGGTCGCGATCGCGTTGAAGGAAAATGGAAAGCTACGCGATCGCGTGCAGAAGGCTGCGATCGCGTTGAAGAAAGACGTAAAGCTTCGCGATCGCGTGAAGACAGCCGCGATCGCGTTGAGTAACGTGACAAGGCAGTGCGATCGCGTGAACAAGTCCGCGATCGCGTAGGGTAAAATATCTGTGTAAAAATTTCAGAAAATCTGCCAGTTTTCTAAGTCCAAAAACACCCCGAACCACCTCCGAAACACTCCCGAGCCCTCGGGGCTCCAAACCAAATATGTACACTAACTCAAAAACGTCATTCAAACTTGCTCGCGCGATCAAATCGCTTAAATAACATCAAAATCAATGAATTGAGCCTTAAAGCTCAAGAATTCTTTAAGATTTCATAATTTCCAAACTTTCCAATTTAAGGCCGAAACACGTCAAACGACGTCCGTTTTCAACCAAACTTTACAGGAAGCGCTTAACCAATATATATGACCTGTACCGGGCGTCGGAACCAAAATACGAGCCCGATACCAGTACTTTTTAATAAAAAATCAGTTTCATTTTCCTTAAGCATTTTCAGAAAACAATTTAACAGAAAAATTCTTTTACCGGGGTTCTAGACCTCGGATTTCAATTCCGGACATATGCCCAAGTTCCATATTTTTCTACGGATTTTCTGAAATAGTCAAATCACGGATCCGGTCCGTTTACCAAAAATGTTGACCAAAGTCAACCATATCAATATTAATATCAAAATTCTTCTACTTTTTCACATATTTCACATATTTCAACATAAATCTTTTTCCAGCTTTGTGCCCGGACTGTGCACGCAAATCGAGGCAACTATAAATGAGGTTTTCAAGACCTCAAAAGCTCGGAATGATTATATAAACAAGTGATGACCCCTTTGGGTCGTCACAGATCGCGTGGCCATCTCCGCGATCGCGGAGAGCAAAATTGCTCTGCAATTATTGTAGCAGAAACAGCAGTGCCTTTTGGCACAAATTGGTCCGTCTGGACCCCCGAATTCATCTCGAGGCCCCCGGGACCCCAACGAAAACAACCAACATACTCCAAAACACGATACAAACTCATTCCAATCATAAAAACACGTCTAACAACATCAAAACCCATAATTCACACCGAATTCAAGCCTAAATTTCTTAAAACTTTCCGAATTGCACATTCGATCCAAAACCCGACCAAACGACATCCGAATGACCTGAAAATTTGCGGACATATCCAAAATCACATAATGAAGCTACAGAAATTGTCGGAATTCCATTCCGACCCCCGGATCAAAATCTCACCTATCGTTCGCATTCGCCAAAATTTCAAACTTCGGCATTTCAAGCCTAATTGAGCTACGAACCACCAAAATACTTTCCGAACGCGCTCCCAACCCCGAAATCACCTAACGGAGCTAATGGAACCATCGGATTCCCGTTTCGAGATAGTCTTAACACTGTTCCAGTTACTGACCATTTTCTAACCTTAAAGCTCTCATTTAGGGACTAAGTGTCCCCAAAATGCTCCAAATTTCAGAACCGACTCTCCCGGCAAACCACAATAGCATGAATGAACTTAGGGGAAAAGTTAAATTGGGGATCGGGGCTTAATTTTCTAAAACGACCGGCCGGATCGTTACAATTTTTCACATAATTCTGCAAACCAATTTTGTAAATATTTAATTCTTGCTCCTAAAGTATCTTGTAATGCTGCATTATTCCAATCTTTTAATATTTTTGAACTTGTCACGACCCAAATCCGGTCGTGATGGCGCCCAACAATCAAGCTAGGCTAGCCAGACCAACAATTAATTATCACAATGACTATCAGTCCTAAATGGACATTCCAAGAAGAATATATGAGTCAAAGAACTCCAATAATAATAGTAATGAACAAAATACTGACACTCCCAAAGATCTGGAGTCACAAGTCTAGAGCCTCTAACAAAACCCAACAGGAATAGAGAGTACTATATAGAAATACTCAAGTCTGAATACAAATACAAATAACAACTGGAAAGGAGAGGAGAAGCTAGGTTCTGCGAACGTAGGTAGCTACCTCAACAACTCGGTATGACACTGCAAACGCTGGAAATGCCTGTCTACCGCTCCTGAGTACCTGAGTCTGCACACAAAAGGTGCAGGGAGTAGGGGTGAGTACTAAGTACTCAGTGAGTAATAAATATATACAAGTAGCTGAAAATAAGAAATCCATAAAATACCACAAAATGAAGCTACACTACAATTCGAATCTCCTACGAACTAGCATCAACAATACAATTCAGCTACCACAGAGTAATTCAACAAATAAAGATGCAATGCAATGCACATAACCGCTACGGCGTGTAGCCCGATCCAATTTAACGTCGACGACGCTCACTGGGGGTATGTACAGACTCCGGAGGGGCTCCTACAGCCCAAGCGCAAATACTGCTGCGGCGTGCAGCCCGATCCTCATATCAACCACTGCGGCGTGCAGCCCGATCCATTCTCAGTCCACAATAAGCAAATAAGTCACAAAACAGTTCATTTTTCTTAATTCCAGTTTCCAGTTCATAATTTATGAAAAATACTTTAACTTTATTAAATTTGCAAAAAGCTGGTGACTTAGCATATCAATAATGTGATTTAAATTTCCAAGACTGAGATCAGTGATTTAAGCAAATATAGCTATCACATAAATATTGTCCTCTAAGGATTCTAAAGATCGGCAGAAGGCCCCAAACAAGGCTTACCGCCCACAAGTATAACAAATACAGTGTATTTCCACCATTAATAGCATATTATTCACATCCGGGATGGACCAAGTCTCAATCCCCAGTCATAATCAATCCCGCACCTGCCACGGTGTGCGAGCCACGCCCTACTAGCGTTACAATGTGCTAAGCCGGGGTTTCGAACCCTCAGGCTACCATATACACAAACTACTCACCTCTAGCCGGCCGTAGACTTGTCCGCAATGCTTTTTCCTTTGAAATTTGCTGCCTCGTGCGTAGAATCTAGTCAAATCACAATAATTATATCAAATAAGGGTCAAAGAATCATAACCCATTTCAATTTACATGAAATTCGCATAAATACACTAAGTTGGTAAAACCCGACCCCGGGCCCACTGCTCGGAAAAATTCCGAAATTAGTACCAACGCGATCCTCATCTCGCCACGAGTCCGTGCATATAAAATTTATCAAAATCGGAGTTCAAATGGCCTTCCAAAACTCAAAATCCCGTTTTTAATATCTAGGCCACAATTCTTCAAGACTTCTACCCAATTTCATGAAGATTGATGTTAATTCTACCATAAAATGATGTTTTTGAGTCAAGAATCTTACCTCCGATGAACACCCAATGATTTCTCTGTGATTTCCTCGAGTTTTCTTCTCTCTAGGGCTCAAAATTGTGTTTTGGGGGTTTAAACCCGCGACCCCTCTGTTCTGTGATTTAATTCACTGCCAGAGCAATTTACTCTACACGTTCGCGTGAGTCCTCACGCATTCGCGATGCTCGGCTTCCAGTTACCCTTCGCGAATGCGACGCCAACCACGCGTTCGCGATGTTCAAACTCCCAGCCGCCCAAATTCCTTCCACGCGTTCGCGACTCCCAGTCACGCGAACGCGATGGTCCACTCCAACTGACCTATGCGAACGCGACCTCAGGACCACGATTGCGAAGCACAATGCTCCTGGCCTACGCGAACGCGACGTACATGATCGCGAACGCGATGCTTGATCCGTCTGACCTTCGCGAACGCGACCCATATCACGCGAACGCGAAGGTCTAAATGACTGGGCAGAAACCTGCAGTTTTCTGCAGATTTTGCCAAGTACCATATGCCCGGTTGATGGTCTGGAATCATCCCGAGGCCCCCGGGACCCCAACAAAAGCCACCAGCATACTCCAAAACATGATACGGACTTGTTCCAATCACAAAAACACCATCCTAAACATCAAAATCACCATTTACACACGAATTCAAGCCTAGGTTTCTTAAAAACTTTCAAAACTAACATTCAATCCAAAAACCGATCAAACGATGTCCGAATGACCTGAAAATTTGCAGACATATCCAAAATCACATAACGAAGCTATAGAAATTGTCGGAATTCCATTCCGACCCCCGGATCAAAATATCACCTATCATCCCGTTTTCGCCAAAATTCAACCTTCGCCAATTCAAGCCTAAAACTACACCGGACCTCCGAATTCAATTCCGATTGCTCTCCTAAGTCATAAATGATCCCCCGAAACTAGTCGAATCATTGGAATCCGGTTCCGAGCACTCTAACTCAATAGTCAACTCTTGGTTGACTTCCCATATTCAAGCTTCCTTCAAACATGCTATTTATTTCATTTTCAACCCGAATCACTCCTAACTCACCCGATATATTCAAATACTGATTTAAAAGCATAAGATGTGTAAATGCAAGGTAACGGGGTGGTAATTCCCGTAACGACGGGCCGGGTCGTTACAGAACTAAATGGTTCTGGTAATTTTGAAAAATATAATTTTCTTATTTCTTTACTTTCCTCTATACTATATATTCCTTTATAGTAAAATTCTTTAAATGCACATGTATATTCGTCTATGTAACACATATTGGATATTGCTAATTTTGACATTAGATTTCTATTTAATATTTTTTCTCTATGTTGTTCTACTACTTCTGTTTCTGCACTACTAAATTCATTTCTTATAGTTGTTTCATATTTATGCAAAATATCTATAGCTGTTGTAGCTTTCTCACCATCAAATATTTTATCATTTCTTAATACTCTTACGGCATCTTTAGTCATATTTTGTAACCATAACTTAGTTGTTCCTATTAACGTTCTTTCTATGTATTCTGGTACATATGATATTCCTATTTTATAGCTATAATCTGTTTCGTCATGTATCCTACCCATAACTGGATTGTCTTATTTATATCTTTTACACAGTCTAGATCTAAGAAATTATTTTGTACTGTTGTTGGTATTTGTGTTGGAATCTATTTTGTATATCTTGGTTCTCTATCATTTCTATATGTTTTCTTAGAATTATTATCATAATTTATATAACTTTTTTGCTCTGATTGTATATCTTTTGTTCCTGATGTACTAGGTTTTTCATCTATTATCACATTTATTTCTATACGATCATTTCTACCTTCTTCGTTTTGTTCGACTTGTGCTATATTTTCTAAAAGTTCCGTATATGTTTCACTTGTTTCTGAATAATTTTCTAAATCACTATTATTATTTGGTTCATTTATTTCTTCTGTTCTAATTATTTCTAACTTTTCTTCTTTTCCTTCTTGTAATTGTTCTTTGAATCTATTTATCTCAAGTTGTAATTTATTTTCATGTTCTTTTTCTTTTTGTCTGGTTGCATATAGTTCTTTTAACATGTTTAATTCTTTTTCTAATTCTATTATTTTAGCATTTTTTGTTTCTTCTATCTGTTTTATTTCTCTTTTTGATTGTTGTTTAATATTTTCTATCTCATATTTTCGATCTATTTCCTCATTTTCTCTTATTATTCTTACTAAAGCAGTTAAGCTATCTTCTAATTTTAGTGATTCTTTTTCTAACATTAAATATAAGTTATCTCCTATTTTCTTATATTTTCTTCCTATATTAGAAAATACAATTTTTATTTTTAGTCCTTCTAGGTTTTCATATGTTTTTTCGTCTACTGCAAATTCCTCTTTATTCATCTTTTAAGTTATATTATTAGTTTCCATTCTAATTCTGAGATTATATCTATAAGTTGTTCTAATCTATCATTATTACTTTTAGAGATTTTTAAATAATTAAATTCACAATATAAACCATATAATTCATTTTTAATTCTATCTGCTTCTTTTAATCTGTCTTGTTTATTACTAATATTATAACTATAACTGGTGTTAGTACTACTATTTTCATTTTTTCTTGTTGTAGCTCTGATACCAAATTGGGGGGTTGGGTCGGGTATAGCTCCGATTAGCTCTGTTATAGGTCGTTTAGATTGATTAGTTACTAACTGTGTTGGTAATTGATTAGATTTTTGATTCATTGCTGGTTAAATGCTAAATTATAATTTTCTTTAGCTAAAGTTTTTAATAATAGTAATTTTTCTATATTTTTATTTAGTGACTCTATGTGTGTGATTTTTTTAGTTTGCATATAATTATCTAAATCATTTTTCATATTTTGTTCGGTTATCTTTCTAAGTATATAAAAGATTAATATCTTATAATTATCTGCCATCTCGTTTAGTAGGTATGTTATCATTATTTTATGTGTTGCTATTATTCTTATGATATTCCTTTTAAGCTTCTTACTTTACTATCGTATTCATCATGTAATAATAAGATATAAAAAATAATTTTTCTGGTCACTACCATAGCCCTTTGTTCTAATCATTTACCCTAGCAATGTCCTCAACTTGCGGTACTTCCCTAAACGGCATCTCCTCGCCTCACCGGTTTCCCATTAGGAGTGACTTAGCCTAGGTTATTACTTATAGCATACTTCCATGGCAAACTTGCTCAAATTATTTTTTATAGCATTACTATAACATGATGAAAGCTATAGTATTATAAGATGATTATCAGGAATACAAGAATTTAGCTACGCATAATCATAAATGATTTTACCTGACTTTGTATCTCCTTCGAGTTCAACATATTTTGTTGAATCTTATAGCTTATTTGAGAGAGTATTTTTGAAAGAGAGAATTTTTTATTGATTTGTAATTTTTCTGTTTTCGATGATATGATGATGAGAGATATCTTTTCTTCTATCTTCTTGCTCCTTTATATAGAGGAGTAAGATGACTCTTACTATTCACATTTGACTCTTACTATTCATTGGCCTTTACTATTCATGAATAGTAACTTGACTCTTACTATTTACGACTCTAACTTTTTTACATAAAAAACAAAGAACTTTACATAAAGAAAAGTAAATATTTCTTTCCGCTTTATCTTTTTTCTCTTTATGTCTCTTTCTGCTTTATCTTCTTTGTATCTTGTCGGCCGCTTGGTCTTCTCACATCTTTTCTCTTTGTCTTCTTTTGATCATTTCTTCTTTATGTCTCTTTCTTCTATTTCTTTACGACTTTCTCTTCTTTTGAGTTATCTTCTACTATCTTCTTCAATTATTCTAACTGGACTTCTGGAATTACATTATCTTCTCCGTGACATTTTGAACATAAATGGTCTGGATATTTTTGGCTGATTATTCTGCAGTATCTTGCTAGTAAATCTTCTGAGATAAATCCTTTCCTTAATGCTCTAGTTGTAGGTTGTCTTTCTGGATTTAATAGAGACATAATCCATTTTTGGATTTCCTCGATATCTGATTGTCGTTGTTCTTTTGAATTTGAATATATTAATAACTCGTCTCTTGAATAATAACTCCAAATAGCATTTCCGTTTAGATAATTATGTGCTAGCTCATTGATAATTGTAGATATTCCAATAATCCTTTTGTTTGCATAAAAGCTGGGTATTTCACATTTAGGTATTTCTTGTTGTTGTCATATCTCTTCTGGTATAAGCATATCTTTTGTGAGTCCAATCTTGATTACTTGTATGACTGGTTTTATTTCGTCATACAATATTTCTGCTGGTGCGGTATATAATTTTATAAAGAATAGGTTTCCTTTTGTAACTCTTTTGAAATTTATAAATGCCTTGTATAATTCTGGTATAGTTGATATCTCCTCTCCGTCATATGTGTATACTGTACTTAATATTCCATAACTATAGCATGTTTTTACTAGGTTAGCATTTGTTTTTGGTTGTGCTATTAGCCTATTGTATCCTTGTAGCTTTTGGGTTATGAAGTCTTGGGTTGGTTCTCTGGTAGTTTTCTGTAACGACCCGGGCCGTCGTTACGGAAATTTCCACCCCGTTACCTTGCATTAACATATCTTATGCTTTTATATCAGTGTTAGAACCTATCGGGTGAGTTAGGAGTGAATTGAATTAAAAATGAAGCAAATAGCATGTTTGAAGGAAGTTTGAATATGGAAAGTCAACCTAGAGTTGACTATCGAGTTAGAGTGCTCGGAATTGAATTCTGATGATTCGACTAGTTTCGAGGGATCATTTATGACTTAGGAGAGCAATCATAATTGAATTTGGAGATCCGGTGTAGAAATAGGCTTGAATTGGCTAAGGTTGAATTTTGGCGAAATCCGATCGATAGGTGAGATTTTGATCCGGGAGTCGGAATGGAATTCCGATAGATGCAGTAGTTCCGTTAGGTGATTTTGGATATGCCTGCAACTTTGAGGTCATTCGGACATCATTTGGTCGGGTTTTTGATCGAATGTGAATTTTTGAAGTTAAAGTTAAACTTAAGCTTAAATTTGTTGAAAACGGACGATTTTGATGTTAACGATAGAGTTTTGATGATTGGAACAAGTTCGAATAAGGTTATAGGGCGTGTTGGTTCTTTTGGTTGAGGTCCCGGGGGCCTCGGGTGAGTTTCGGGGTGGTTTCGAACCATTTCTAGGCCATTTTTAACTGCTGGTATATGTCTGTAGCAGTATTCTATGCGATCGTGGACAATGGGACGCGATCGCGGTGGGTAAAATGTGCGAAAAATATTAATGAATCGCGATCGCGTTAAATGCTCCGCGATCGCGAAGAAGGGCAATTTCTGTTGCATTGATCCTACTTCGGAAGCTCATAATTTTTTATCTACAAGGAATTTTAAGGTGATGTAAAAACGAAAGTTGTAGCTCATCGTGTGTAGTTTTCCTAAAGCTAAAGTAATTTTTATTTGGACGTGTGTGTAAATGGTTATGGACGTTACACTATAGGGTATCCGAGAAGGATCTCTAATACACATGTATACATTGGGAAGCTTTTATCTAGAAATGTGTACGTATTCAGACAATGAGTATCAAATACCAGTTATAGCCCTATCTCTCTAGTTTCCAGAACATCAAACCATTCATCATTCGGAGTTGTGTGCAAATAGTTATGACCATTATACTGAAGCCTGTCTGGAGGAACCAGAATTTGTTCACCGCGATCGCGAAGGGTAAATTTTGGGCCAAATTTTGTTCTCCGCGATCGCACAGCCATTCCCGCGAACACGATGAGTAATATGCCTGGGCAGAATGTTTTTAAAACATTCCAGTCGCGAAATCAACCCATTTTTCCACCATTTTTGGTAATTCTTGAGAGCTTTTGGACGGGAATTGAAGGGATTTCGACGGGGAATCATTGGAGGTAAGTTTTATGAGTTAAATACATGATTTTATCAAAGACTCTTCCATTAATTATCTGAATTTGGGTAAGAAATCAAGAAAATTAGGTCTTTGAACAAAAATCTTAAAATGGGGATTTGAAGGACCATTTGTGGTCCGAATTGGGAGTTCTTGGTATGTACGGACTCGTGGAGAGACGAGGATTCCGAAAATGTGAGTTTCATAATTTTTCGAGATGTGGGCCCGGGGCTCGGGTTTTGCCAATTTCGTGATTTTTGATATTTTTCGAGTTCTTTCGATTGGGTGATGTTCCATTAGCCTATTTTGATATATTTGTGCTGATTTGTGCTAGTTTTGATGTGCGTGGATGCCGGTTCGAGGAGCTAAGGTGTCACGGGCATGAGCTTTCGTCGGTTCGAGGTGGGTAATACTTGTATATGATGTCCTGAGGGTTAGTAAACCCCGGACTTGCACATCTTAGTGCTGTCATGAGGTGACTTGCACGCCGAATAACGGGCGTGGGGTAGAGCACCATTGGGGATTGTGACTTGGTCCGTCCCGCATAATAAATAATAACACCTAATTGTTGAAATGAATTGGACTAATTATCATGTTTGGGCTTCGTGCCAATTATTTGAATCCTTCAGGGATTGGTATCACTGTCTTGATAACACTGTGCATATTTTATTCTAAATTTAAGGTTTTAAAATGGTATTTTGCTATTCTGCATTTTTATAAGGTTATGAAAAAAACTTGAACAAGGTCTTAATAACATTTTTAACTATGAGCTAATATGATATTGTTGCCCGTAGGGCTTTCTTGATTATTTGTTAGACTGATTGGGGCCGAGGGCCATATGTTAGGACATGACATTTTATGTGAGCATATGCATACACATGCATGGATCGGACTGCACGCCGCAGTGGTATACGGATCGGGCTACGCGCCGCAGCAGGTGTGATATTAATATTGTGCTTGGGCTGTAGGAGCCCCTCCGGAGTCTGAACCCCCACAGTGAGCACGGGTACCCAAATTGGATCGGGCTACACATCGTATCAGTCATATGCATTGCATGGCATACATACATTGGTTTACGTGTACTACGTGACATAACATTCAGTACTCATACATTACTGGCACACATGCATTAGTTGCCTTATTGACCAGATCTCCTGGTGTAAATTGATAAGGAGGCTGAGCCCGAGGGGCTGATTTGAGTGCGGACTTGCACTGCTTGAGATTGTATCCAGGTATTGGTATATTGTCATGAAAGAAAGTAGCTAAAAATCGAGATTCCTAAATAATCTACTCACATATGCTTGAAAGGAATAAAAAGATAGTTCCGTATTGTGTAGCATGAGATAGTGCCTATCGTGGTTTTCTTCCCTTCAGCATTATTTACTTTTATTACTGCTGAGTTGGAAGTACTCACACCCGACTCCCTGCACCTTGTGTGCAGATCCAGGTACATCACAGTGGAGTTGATTCTGTAGCGGCTCGGGAGTGCTTTTGGACAGTCGAGGTAGCTGCCAGCGTTCGCAGGACCTGATTCTCCAGTTTGTCTGTATTTTTGTTCTAATCATCCCACATTATGCACAGTTATATTCACTATTTATACTTTGTATACTCTGTAGAGGCTCATGACTCTTGACCCTTCGGTCTATGGGAGTTGGCACGTGTTGGGACTTGGTTCCCTGTTTTTAATATATCTATCACTGTTATGCTTAAATTGGATAAAGTGAGCATGTGGCTCCGTGATTGTTGTTGATTGGTCGGGCTGGCCTAGCAGTGTTCTGGGCGCCATCACGACCGGATTTGGGGTCGTGACATTTTCGATCTTGGATTGAGGTTTAGATATGTCTGTATTTTGTGAATATTTTCTATATATGATCCGGTTATATGATTGTAAGCTTTCTTTTCTTGGTTTAGGCTTTCTAAATATGATGTCATTTGTGGAGGTACGAATAATGGGTCTTTTGGTATTTTGGGTATGTATGGTTTGTCAAATATTTTGTTCATGTTCGTATTTCTAACTCCTTTCTTTGTAGATGAACTTCCTGCAGCTGTAACTGAACAAACGTTATGGGGTTTTAGGTGTTTCCCAACGTCACCTTGTAGCTCTGGAATTTTATAGTCTTCCGGTTGACTTATATCCGCATCTTTAGAGTCATGCTGCTGACTTAGATTTTTGGCATCTTCTAGCTTTTGTATTCTTGTTCCCATATTATCCATTTGAGAGGATAATTTCTCAAGGATTGAGATTATATCTTTTGTTGTATCTATTTCTTCAGTTTGTGTAGCTTTGTCTTGATAGGTAGTCTGCAATCATATTTTTGTTAGTACTAATTACTTCAATTGTAAATGTAAAATTCAATATATTCAATACAAGCCTTCGTATTTCCTTTGTTGTAACTGAATCTTGTATCTTCCTGGTTAGCCACCATTTTACTTGTGTATTATCTGTTCTTATAATAAAGTTATTATATACAATATTTGGTTCAAATGCCAATAAACATTTATATACTGCATATAATTCTTTTCTATTGATTTTCCATTTTATGTCCGGGTTTGTGAATGTTCCTGAATAATACCTACAATGATGTTCTCTTTTTTCTTTATCATACCTGTATTTTAATACTCCTCCATAGCTTTTTTCATTTGCATCTGATTCTACTATATATGTAAATTTTTTATTTTCATCTGGAAAGTATAGTTTTGGTAGATTTTTACATATTTGTTTAACTTTTCTTTCTTGTTTTTTTATCTTCTTCACTAAAGTGATATTCTATATCCTTTTTTAGATTTTTCTGCAATGGTTTAAAAGTCTCTGCTAATTTTGGTATATATTCTCTTACTTGGTTTACTAATCCTAAAAATGATTGTAGCTTCTTTTTTGTATCTAATTGTTCATTTGAATTTATTATCTTTTGTACTATATGAGTTTGCATTTTAATTCCACTTTTATCTATTTCTATTCCTAGAAATTCTATTTGATTTTTCATTATTTCTGCCTTTTTTCTACTTAGGTGTGACGACCCGACCCGTCGTCTCAGGTGTAACCGCCCCGTGTTTCCCACATTGTGTTGACTTATGTTTCATTATCAGTTTTGGGTGCGTTAGAATTAAATTGGAGTAATTTTGTTAAGAAATGAGAAACTTAGTCTCTTTTAAGAAGACTTAAGTTGGAAAAGTCAACCGGATGTTGACTTATGAGTTAGAGTACTCGGAATCGAATTCTGATGATTCGGTTAGCTCCGGATGATGAAATGTGACTTAGGAGAGCAATCAAAAGTAATTTTGGAGGTCCGGTGAAGAAGTTAGCATATTTTGGCGAAGTTAGTATTTTGGCGAATTCCGGTTGATAGGTGATATTTTGATCCGGGAGTCGAAATAGAATTCTGAGAGTTGTAGTAGCTTCGTTAGGTGATTTTGGACTTGTCCGCAAAATGTTAGGTCATTCGGACGTCATTTGGTTGGGTTTCGGATTGAATGTGAATTTTGAAAGTTAAAGTTAAACATAAGCTTGAATTTGTTGAAAACGGACGATTTTGATGTTAACGATAGAGTTTTGATGATTGGAACAAGTTTGAATAAGGTTATAGGACGTGTTGGTACTTTTGATTGAGGTGCCGGGGGCCTCGGGTGAGTTTCGGGGTGGTTTCGGACCATTTCTAAGCCATTTTTAACTGCTGGTTTTTGGCTACAGCAGTGCTTTATGCGATCGCGGGGATTTGGTCGCGATCGCGGTGAGTAAAATTTTAGAAAAACCTTACTGAATCGCGATCGCGTAAAGCTCTTTGCGATCGCGAAGAAGGAGTTTCTGTCGTGCAGGTCCTATTTTGGAAGCTCATATCTTTTAACTACAAGGAATTTTGAGGGGATTCAAAAACATAAGTTGTCGCCCATCTTGTCTAGTTTGCACAAAGATAAAGAAATAGGGATTTGGATGTCTGTGTAAAAAGTTATGGATCTTACACTATAGGCTGTCCGAGGAAGATCTTTAATACACATATATGCATTGGGAAGCATATATCTCAAAATATATAAGGATTCAGGAAATGAGAAACAAATGAAAGTCATAGCCCTATGTGTCTATTTTCCATAACATCAAACCATTTGTCATTTGCAGTTGTGTGCCAAAGGTTATGACCATTATACTGAAGCCTGTCCGGAGGAACCGGAATTTGTTCACCGCTATCGCGAAGCCTTTCCCGCGATCGCGAAGGGTAAATTTTGGGCCAAATTTTGTTCTCCGCGATCGCAGAGCCATTCCCGCGATCGCGATGAACAAAATGCCTGGGCAGAATGTTTTAAAACATTCCAGTCGCGAAAATAACCCATTTTTCCACCATATTTGGTCACTCTTGAGAGCTTTTGGACGGGAAATGAAGGGGTTTCGACTCGGAATCATTGGAGGTAAGTTTTATGAGTTAATTACATGTTTTTATACAAGAATAATCCAAGGAATTCATGAATTTATGGCTAAAAATCAAGAAAATAGGGCTTGGAGCTAAAATCTTAAATTTATGATTTGAAGGGCCATTTGTGGTCCGAATTGAGAGTTCTTGGTATGTACGGACTCGTGGCGAGACGAGAATCGAAAAATATGAATTTCGTAATTTTTCGGAATGTGGGCCCGAGGCTCGGGTTTTGCCAATTTCGTGATTTTTGGTATTTTTCGAGTTCTTTCGATTGGGTTATGTTCAATTAGACTGTTATGATATATTTGTACTAATTTTGGCTAGTTTCGATGCGCGTGGAGGCCGGTTTGAGGAGCAAAGACGCCGCGGGCATGAGTTTTTGCCGGTTCGAGGTGGGTAATACTTGTAAATGATGTCCTAAGAGTTAGTAAACCCCGGACTTGCACCTCTTAATTATTTGAATCCTTGAGGGATTGGTATCATTGTCTTGATAACACTATGTATATTTTTATCTCAATTTAAAGTTCAAATGGTATTTTGCTACTCAGCATTTTTTTATAAAGTTATGAAAAACTTGAACATGGTCTTAATGACATTTCTAGCTGTGAGCTAATATGATACTGTTGCCCGAAGGGCTTTCTTGATTATTTGTTAGACTGATTGGGGCCGAGGGCCATATGTTAGGGCATCACGATTTATGTGAGCAAATGCATACACATGCATGGATCGGACTACACGCCGCAGTGGTATATGGATCGGGCTGCGCGC